>JARQOC010000004.1:177029718-177159300 GCA_033576535.1 Allobates femoralis
TTTCTAATAAAAAATTTTCCTTGTGTTGTGTTTTTTTTAAAACAATTTAATAGAAATTCATGGCGGTCATGTCTAATATTGGCGTGACCGCCATAAATTTCGGGCTTAGGGCCAGCTGATAATACAAAGCTGGCCCTAACCTCTTTATTACCCAGCGTGCCATCGCTACCAGGGCCGCTGGAAGAGCGGGGTTCAGCGCCAGAGGATGGCGCTTCAATGAACGCGCCATCTTCTGGGGCGGCTGCGGGCTGCAATTTGCAGCGGTGGGTGCCCAGAAAGCTTGGGCTTCCCTGCGCTGCGGATTCCAGCCCCCAGCTGCTTAGCTGTACCTGGCTAGACATAGAAATTGCGCGGAGCCCCACGCATTTTTTTTAAATTATTTCATGAAATTCTGAGATTCTGACTCTGAGACTCTGACTCTGAGACTCTGACTCTGAAATTCATGAAATAATAAAAAAAAAATGCGTGGGGCTCCGCGCAATTTTTATGTCTAGCCAGGTACAGCTAAGCAGCTGGGGGCTGGAATCCGCAGCGCAGGGATGCCCAAGCTTTCTGGGCACCCCCCACTGCAAATTGCAGCCCGCAGCCGCCCCAGAAGATGGCGCGTTCATTGAAGCGCCATCCTCTGGCGCTGAACCCCGCTCTTCCAGCGGCCCTGGTAGCGGTGGCACGCTGGGTAATAAAGAGGTTAGGGCCAGCTTTGTATTATCAGCTGGCCCTAAGCCCGAAATTTATGGCGGTCACGCCAATATTAGACATGACCGCCATGAATTTCTATTAAATTGTTTTAAAAAAAACACAACACAAGGAAAATTTTTTATTAGAAATAAAAAAAAGCCATTAGGGACTCCATCTTTAATTAAAAAAAATCCTCTTCCGTCCAACGCAGTCCAAAACGCGATGTCCTCTCTGCTACATCCCCTGTGCATAAATATAGATGTCTATGCACAGGGAATAAGCAGACTGAGAACAATCTCAGCTCTGCTACATCATCTCTGTGCACAGACATTCATGTCTGTACACAGGGAATGAGCAGACTGAGAACAATCTCAGCACTGCTACATCATCTCTGTGCACAGACATTAATGTCTGTACACAGGGAATGAGCAGACTGAGAACAATCTCAGCACTGCTACATCATCTCTGTGCACAGACATTCATGTCTGTACACAGGGAATGAGCAGACTGAGAACAATCTCAGCACTGCTACATAATGTCTGTGAGCAGGCGGGCTCTAGGACCCTGGAGCTGCACAGAGAAGATAGCTGGACTCGGCTCGCAAAGAAACAGCAGTTACTTTGCGAGTTTCCCTGCTATCACTGGCACAGTAGCCAGTGATTACTCGCACGAGTCTAATGCAAACAATAGCAATCCTAGTTTTGTCAGCGTTTCTGACAAAACTAGGATTGATATTGATTTGCATTGGACTCGTGCGAGTAATCACTGGGAAACTCGCAACTAGCTGCTGATCTCCCGACGGTAGCCGCGGGTCATCTCCTGCCGCACAGAGGTCCGCGGCGACATAGAGAGTCCCATAAACTGTTCTTGCATGAGGGGCTTCTTCTCTCTGTGTCTGTCCCTGATACAGTATACCCAGAATGTACAATAGGCCCTGCAGAGTTCTGCACAGTTTATCTCAAACTCAGAGGTTGTACAGTGCAATAATATTGTAGTGTTCATGACCCCTTTGGCTTTGAACATACAACTGAGCTTATGTCTCCAATATACCCAATTAGTGATGGGCGAATCCTAAATTACTCGGAATCGCTTGACTCTAGCGAGTCCGAGCACAGGACTCGCTACTCGTTGCGAGTCTAGCGAGTCCAATGTTAATGAATGGGGAAGCGAGTAATAGCGAGTAGTGTGAGATTTACAAATCGCAGATGTGTCTCGGAAGCTTCAGCCTGAAGCAATCCTAGTTTTGCCATTTATTTGCATTGGACTCGTTTACTTTGTAAGTAATCGCTCTGAAACTCGCACAGATAAGAGTCCTGTCTGCTCTGTGTGCAGGCTGCCACAGCTCCAGGGTCCTAGAGCCTGCCTGCTGCCTGATGTAGCAGAGCTGAGATTGTTCTCAGTCTGCTCATTCCCTGTGCATAGACATCTATATCTATGCACAGGGATGAGCAGAGAGAACATCGCGTTTTGGACTGCGTCGGACGGAAGAGGATTTTTTTAATTAAAGATGGAGTCTCTAATGGCTTTTTTTTATTATTTCTAATAAAAAATTTTCTCTGTGTTGTGTTTTTTTTAAAACAATTTAATAGACATTCATGGCGGTCATGTCTAATATTGGCGTGACCGCCATAAATTTCGGGCTTAGGGCCAGCTGATAATACAAAGCTGGCCCTAACCTCTTTATTACCCAGCGTGCCACTGCCACCAGGGCCGCTGGAAGAGCGGGGTTTAGCGCCAGAGGATGGCGCTTCAATGAACGCGCCATCTTCTGGGGCGGCTGCGGGCTGCAATTTGCAGCGGGGGGTGCCCAGAAAGCTTGGGCATCCCTGCGCTGCGGATTCCAGCCCCCAACTGCTTAGCTGTACCTGGCTAGAAATAGAAATTTCGCGGAGCCCCACGCATTTTTTTAAAATTATTTCATGAAATTCTGAGATTCTGACTCTGAGACTCTGAGATTCTGACTCTGACTCTGAGACTCTGAGATTCTGACTCTGACTCTGACTCTCTGAGATTCTGACTCTGACTCTCTGAGATTCTGACTCTGACTCTCTGAGATTCTGACTCTGAGACTCTGAGACTCTGACTCTGACTCTCTGAGATTCTGACTCTGACTCTCTGAGACTCTGAGATTCTCACTCTGACTCTCTGAGACTCTGAGATTCTGAGACTCTGAGATTCTGAGATTCTGACTCTCTAAGATTCTGACTCTGACTTTCTGAGATTCTGACTCTCTGAGATTCTGACTCTGACTCTCTGAGATTCTGACTCTGACTCTGAGACTCTGAGATTCTGAGACTCTGAGATTCTGAGATTCTGACTCTGACTCTCTGAGATTCTGACTCTGAGATTCTGAGATTCTGACTCTGACTCTGAGATTCTGAGACTCTGAGATTCTGACTCTGACTCTGAGATTCTGACTCTGACTCTCTGAGATTCTGACTCTGACTCTCTGAGATTCTGACTCTGACTCTGACTCTCTGAGATTCTGACTCTGACTCTCTGAGATTCTGACTCTGACTCTCTGAGATTCTGACTCTGACTCTCTGAGATTCTGACTCTGACTCTGACTCTCTGAGACTCTGAGATTCTGACTCTGACTCTCTGAGATTCTGACTCTGACTCTCTGAGATTCTGACTCTGACTCTCTGAGATTCTGACTCTGACTCTCTGAGATTCTGACTCTGACTCTCTGAGATTCTGACTCTGACTCTCTGAGATTCTGACTCTGAGACTCTGACTCTGAGACTCTGAAATTCATGAAATAATAAAAAAAAATGCGTGGGGCTCCGTGCAATTTCTATGTCTAGCCAGGTACAGCTAAGCAGCTGGGGGCTGGAATCCGCAGCGCAGGGATGCCCAAGCTTTCTGGGCACCCCCCGCTGCAAATTGCAGCCCGCAGCCGCCCCAGAAGATGGCGCGTTCATTGAAGCGCCATCCTTTGGCGCTGAACCCCGCTCTTCCAGCAGCCCTGGTGGCGGTGGCACGCTGGGTAATAAAGGGGTTAATACCAGCTTTGTTATACAAGCTGGTATTAAGCCTGAGATTCTTAATGTCAGGCCACATTTGACCCAGCCACTAAGAATCTCCAATAAAGGGTTAAAAAAACACAGAGAAAAATTTTTATTTGAAATAAAAAAAAAGCCATTAGGGACTCCATCTTTAATTAAAAAAATCCTCTTCCGTCCGACGTAGTCCAAAACGCGATGTCCTCTCTGCCACATCCCCTGAGCATAGATATAGATGTCTATGCACAGGGAATGAGCAGACTGAGAACAATCTCAGCACTGCTACATCATGTCTGTGAGCAGGCGGGCTCTAGGACCCTGGAGCTGCACAGAGAAGACAGCTGGACTCGGCTCGCAAAGAAACAGCAGTTATTTGCGAGTTTCCCTGCTATCACTGGCACAGTAGCCGAGTCTAATGCAAACAATGGCAATCCTAGTTTTGTCAGCGTTTGCCATTGATTTGCATTGGACTCGTGCGAGTAAACGCTGGGAAACTCGCAGAGTACCGAGTCCTGCGAGTCCCTTACTACTCGCCGAGTAACGAGTCCTAGCGAGTAGATTCGCCCATCCCTAGCCAGGATCTTAAACGAAATGTGATTGGCCGGTAGTTACTGGCCAATCACATTCTAAGGTCCAGCGATCAGACATCTTCTTGAGTCCCAGACAGCCGGCAGAAAGGTAACCATTTTTTTTTTTTTTAAATACATGTTATATCTCTTTTATTTTGCTTTCACAGTGTGTGTAGATACACTGTGAAAGCAAAACTTCAGCCCCAACATGTCACACGTGGGGAGGAACACAGGATTCCCCCCCCCCGTGTGACATCACTTCCTCCTGTGTCTCCTGTGGGAAAAATGCGGCCATAAAAAAGATGCGATGTGGGACTGCACCACGTTTTTTTACCGTCGCGAAATAGCATGGGAAAAAAACGTGCCTGCAAAACAAAATGTGGCAAGTATGCTGTGTGTAAACGGAGCCTTAGTGGTAGTAAAGTATTTTCAGTAGCAACTCAAAATACTCACAATCTGTGCACTATCTACATTCAACTTAACATCCAACATTTTTCATGCATTCAGCACACCCTTAGGCTCCATTCACACTATGCATTTTTACTCTATTTTTGCTCTATTTTTGCTCTATTTTTGCTCAACAGTTTTTGTAGCCAATACTAGGAGTGGATGATGAACACAGAAGTGGTGCCCATGTTTCTATTATACTTTTCCTATGATTGTTCCACTCCTGGTTTAGGCTACAAAAAGTGATGAGTAAAAACAGAGCAAAAACAGAGCAAAAACAGAGCAAAAACACACATTGTGAATGGAGCCTCAGGGCCACTTTAGGCTGGGGTCACACACACAGATATCTGGGCAGATATTGTTCACAGATCTCTGGTTGCAGTGAAATCATGGACAGATTGCTCCATTTGTACACAGCCACAACATGGAACCATGTGTCCATGATTTCACTGCAACCAGAGATCTGTGAACAATATCTGCCAGATATCTGTGTGTGTGACCCCAGCCTTACACACACCAACTTATCTGTCCAACTTCTGACCAACTTGCTGGGTGCAGTGAAATCATGGAAACATTGCTCCATTTTGTGACTGTGTACAATGGAACTATGTGTCCATGATTTCACTGCAACCAGCAAGTTGGTCAGAAGTTGGACAGATAAGTTGGTGTGTGTAAAGTGGCCTTCACTCGACAGAAGATCAAGTGTCATGATTAGTGATAACATGAACCTTTTGAAGTTCGGCTTCAGCTCTGTTAGCCAAACAGGCATATGTTCGCCGAATAGATCAGCGAATAGTTTGCCGAACTTCCAAACCTCATTGAAATCAATAGGAGTCAAAATCAAGGGACTAGAAAACACCTTCAAAAGGGACCCAAAAGCTGCCAAACACAGCCCAAACCATTTGACAATGGAGCCCCACTGTTTTGAAACAGACATTAGCTTGCTAGACTATCTACTTACCCAGCTTCTGCACTGTTGTCACCCTGTTTCTGGGCATGCACATGAATTTCAGACATATTGACCGTTCCCCATTGAGTGATTACATTTAGACTTAAGGCCAAGTCACACATAACGATATCGTTAGCAAGATTGTTATAACTGTGACATTACAATGATCTCTCCAGTTTTGTTATTATGTGTGACATCTAACAGCGATCAGGCCCCTGCTGTGAGGTTGCTGATTGCTGCAAAGTGCTCTGGGTCATTTTTTGATCGCTGGTCTCCCGCTGGTCAGCACGCATCGCTGTGTGTGACAGCGAGAAACCAGCGATCAGTGACTGCACAAGCTGGTAACCATGATAAACAATGGGTATTCAGGCAGCGCGTGCTGCCTGGATACCCGGTGTTTATCATAGTTACCAGAGTCCTCTCTGCTTAGCTCAGTCTGTAAGCATGGAGGTAGCTGGTAACTATGATAAACACCAGGTATCTAGGCAGTGCGCACTGCCTGGATACCTGCTGTTTATCATAGTTACCAGCGTCCTCCCTGCTTACATGCAGCTCTAAGCAGGGAGGACACTATTGACATCGCCTTCAGCGATCTGCGAGGTGGCTCCCAGGTCCCTGATCGCTGAGGAGATCCTCCTGTTTGACAGCTCCCCAGCGACCAGGTAACGACGCTCCAGCAATCCCGGCATTTCTTTATCGTTGTTGGGATCGCTGGAGTGTCGTTGTGTGTGACAGGGCCTTTAGGCCCATCCACCCTCTCTGCTGTAGTTTGTGATTGGTTGCCAGTATGGCAACCAAACTGACATCAGATTACAGTTAAACTAAATAAATAATTGTAAAAATGGGCATGCACTTCGCCATATTTTTGATTGCAGCCAAGGTACCCAGACAGCAGCAGGCTGGAATTCTCAGCAAGGTAAGGTCCAAGCATTCTGGGACCCCCATGTTAAAAATTGCAGCCTGCAACTGTCCCAAAATTGCCACCTCCATGAGAGGTGGAAAAACTTGTGGTTACCATGCTCTTCCAGGTGCCTTGGTGTCAGTTGCAGTCTGGGTAATAAAGGGTTAATGTTAGCTGACAGGAAGCACAGAGGTTAGTAATGTCGAGGCGTCAATCAGATACCCAATATTACTAACCAAATCTATAAGGACAGAAATAACCACACTAATAAATATTTTATTTGATAATGAACCACAATACATTCCTTTCACCATTTTATCTTTTAAAGTAAAATCCATTTTTTTTAAGTCTCCCATTCTTCCAACCCCTCCTTTTCAAAAAAGGATATGCACTGCTGTGGTGAATAGGTGTAATGACCAGAGGTCCTATTAAGATCCAGTGAGTCACAGACTGAGACAGAGGCAGAAATAAACAACAGTATTTTTACTGATATGGGGATCAAGGTATGGTTCAGTAAGGAATGTAAAAATCTCAAAATCCCCTTAAAATATTACCAATAACAGTTTAACACCCTCAGCGTTAGCCGACATCAATGCACCGATCTCAGCGTTCCCAGGGTATGTAAATCACACTCAGAACCAGGAGCAAATTTACCTACACGTTAGACTTATCAAGGATTTAACTTAACTAAAGGCTATGTACATCAACTGTGGGCGGTCTGATGGGACCTCTGAGATGGCACACTGAGTATAACTTATCACAACTAATAACAATACATACACTATATCAATGCTGGCTATACACTTAGCACAGGGATACCCAGGTATCTCAAAACTATGGTACCATCAACCTCAAATGTAGCTTTACACGGGTGTATATTCCACGTGGGCTGCAGCAAGTCCAGAAAAAGAAAAAGAAAAATCTTTGGCGCCAAAAAAAACCGTATTGTAAAAAAAACAGCAAAATTTGGCAGCTTACCAGCCAATGCCAGATTCACATGTCCAGTACTTTAGTTCTGTAATCTTGGGGTGCAATCTGTGGAGCACTCTTTTCCAGGGCTTGTCAGGATCCTCCCAATGTGGAAGGCACCGGACGCCAGCTCTCCTTTCGCAGTCACTCATGGCCTTCTTGGACGCCAATCACTCGCTCCATCAGGGGGAACATCTCCTCAGCCTCCTTGTCAGGATCCTCCCAATGTGGATGGCACCGGACGCCGGCTCTCCTTTCGCAGTCACTCACGGCCTTCCTGGACGCCAATCACTCACTCCATCAGGGGGAACATCTCCTCAGCCTCTCCTCGGATGCTGGACACTTGCTCAGTTCAAGATAAAGTCTTTAGTCCACACAACAGGGCTTGCAAACAACTTTAAAGGCCCATATAGCTTGCACTGGCTCTGCTGTAATCCTTACACTAGTAATGGCCACCGCAGAGAGAGATCAACAACAACAGGAGCAACTGACAGAGCCGTCACCAAGGCAACCAGAGACCGTGCTTTCACTTTCCTAGACACAGAGCAGTCACCATGGCAACCAGAGACTGTGCTTTTCACTTTCCTAGGCCACCACAAAATGGCAGTCTGCTTGGCCCCAGCAGCCCATCAGTTCACTCTCCTACATAGGCAAACAGAGTACCCTGGGCTACGAGTTGGGCACCGACCTCTCAGCCCAGTAGAGGTCGGTCCCGCAGCATGAGGTGTAACAATTGCTAAGGGTGTCTCAACCAGTTATTAGATTTATGAGGCAATCACTTTATCACACAGGGCCCTGTAGGTTTGGATTTATTTTAAAGCTGTATTTTGTGTTTTACTTGTGTAATGCTTGTCTAATATTTAAATTTGTTAGTGATCTGAAACATTTAAAGGGAACCTGACACCTAAAAATCACCCCCCCGGACTATAAATACCTGTCCCTGCACCTTCATAATGGTATTCTACCTGTCTCTTTGTGTCCTAAATGTGTCTTTTGAAAGTTGAAAAACTGCTTTTCATACTTACTGAACTGAGTGATTTACAGTAATTGTCTTTTTACTAGTGAGCCATGTATAAAATACACAAATACAGTATGTACTAGTATGTACTGCAGAAAGGGGATATACTCAAATAATACTCAAATAATACTCATATGTACTTTGTATGTGTGTAGAATATACATAAGTCTATTTGTTATTTGCAGCCATACATAAGATTCCATGGAGGAAGGCCTGGGGTCAGGAGTCACTCTGTGGCTGGATTTATAGCAGCAGTAATGACAGGAGGTGTATTGGTACTGTCACACGTGTCGATGTCACCCGCGATGTCGTTCTGATGCCACGGACTAGCCGTCGCTCAGATGTCGCGCGATTATCGCTGGTTACATGTCACACGTGTCAATTTGTGATACCAACGATCCGGCGATTCAGCGACTTTGCAACCACGCGAGCGATAATTTTTTGTCGCTGTTCCGAGTCACACAGCAGAGATCGCTCGCTGACCAGGTGTCACACAGAGCGATGCACAAGCTCTACTGAGCGATCATCGCCAGGTTTTCGGGCAGGCTAGTAAACCTGCAATCAGCGATCAAGCGAAAAATCGCTGGTTGTACCTACATGTCACACGCGACGATGTCGCTCATGCGTCATAAAATCGACGGATAATCTGTGACGTCTGAACGACATCGCGGGCGACATCGACACGTGAGACAGTACCTTAAGGGGTCAGATATTACAAGCAGTGAATTTGGGGCTGTGATGGAGCTCGGTGCAATCTGATTGGTGAAGGATAAACAGCCACTTACAGCATCGACCAGCGAGCAGCAGTACTAAATCACTGCTGTCACCAGGGACAGTGCTGCCTCCTGTCACTACTGCCCTGAGGAATGTGACCCGCAGCATGGCGATCTCCGGCCATCCCTCACCTTGTCCTCTGTCTGTGAGGACAAGAGGCCACACTGGCAGCTGGAGAAAACACAATCTGTACAAGATTATGTCAGAGCAGCAGCGGGAGATTTGGAACTGCAAAGAGGAGGAGCTGTGCAGGCAGCGTACACTGACTGAGAACCTCCACTATGAGGTTACAAATAAAAGAAAGTGCATTTAACATGCCGCTACACTCTGCCTGCAGATGACTCGTATAGGGGCCCCTCCTCTTCTCTTTTGCTGCTGCCGCAGGTGCTGTAAATACAACAAGATGTTTCAGAAGCTGATGGGGCCCCCTCCCCTTCAGGGCCCCGGTTCACTGCACAGGCTGCACCGGCTATATGTCTATATGTTCGCCCCTGGCCTGCATGTAATTGAGCACAAACAGACGCCAGCCATGTTAAGTCTTTTGTATTCTATCTGAACACAAGTAGGTGTTTGTCCCCATAATGTGGTTGTCATTTTCATGAGGCCCATCCAATCAAAAGCTGGAGTTACACTTTAAACAATTTATAACTTTATCACTTATCATTATAACATTATTTTCAACAGATGATTTTTAAACTTGTCTAAGTTACGTTACATTCCAATATCGTTAATACAAAATCTGTGTATTGTATAATCTTACTGTATATGTCAATAAGGTTTCAAAAATTTTATATGAATAAAGGCAAGTTTATGACACCTTGTTTTGCTGTGGTGCGAAACCATTGTGGCGTTTCTAGCAGAAAACTATGCCATTACCTGGGCAACATTCTCGGAGATGTGAAGTGCCTAGCACCTGTGAGGATCTTAAACCGTGGAATTTAAAGGGGTTGCCTTGTCTAAAATGATAACTCTGCAGTCACAAAGAGTAACTGCAGACCTATTAATCTTCTCAGTGCCCGCACTGTCTGCTGCAAGGATTCTCCTGCTTCTAAGTCGGGCACAGACCACATTTATGCAATACACATATTCCCAGACAAAACCCGGCTACTGGGTGTGGCCTCGTTCAATACATGTGTATGGAGCAAAGCCGTGTCAACTAGACAGCCACGCCTACTAGTTGGACAAATCCACTTCATACACTTGTATAGTGAGAGGCCATGCCAACTAGTAGGGTTCTAAGTAGGAGTATGTGTATAACAGGGGTCTCAAACTCGCGGCCCGCCACGCTCCCCAGTGCGGCCCGGGGCACCATGAAAGAAAAATGCATGCCCCGGGCCATTATATATGCAGCCGCCGCGGTACCGCTTTATTGTGACTACTGTGACAGGTACCGCCGCCTCAACTCACACAAGCGCCTTCGCGCCTATACATTCACAGAAGCAGGCGGCTGGTGGACCAATCAGAAGCCGCCTGTGACATCACAGGAGGCTTCTGATTGGTCCGCCGGCTGCCTGCTTCCGTGAATGTACATGCGCGAAGGCGCTTGTGTGAGCTGAGCCGGCGCGGTACCCGTCACAGTAGTCACAATAAAGCGGTACCACGGCGGCTGCATATATAATGGCCCGGGGCATCAGGTGTGTATGAGTGAGTGTTAGAGAGAGAGTGTGAGTATGTGTGAGTGTATATGTGAGTGAGTGTGTATGTGTATAATAGTGAGTGTATATGTGAGTGTGTGTATGTGTATAATAGTGAGTGTATTTGTGTGTATATGTGAGTGTGTGTATGTGTATAATAGTGAGTGTATTTGTGAGTGTGTGTATGTGTATAATAGTGAGTGTATTTGTGTGTATAATAGTGTGTATGTGTATAATAGTGAGTGTATTTGTGTGTATATGTGAGTGTGTATGTGTATATGTGTGAGTGTATTTGTGTGTATAATAGTGAGTGTATTTGTGTGTATATGTGAGTGTGTATGTGTATATGTGTGAGTGTATTTGTGTGTATATGTGAGTGAGTGTGTATGTGTGAGTGTATGTGTGTGTGTGAATATGTGTGAGTGTGTATGTGTGAGTGTATGTGTGTGTGAATATGTGTGAGTGTGTATATGTGTGTGCGTGTATATTTGTATGTGAGTGTGTATATGTGTGTGAGTGTATGTATATGTGTGAGTGTATTCCTGTGCCGCCTTGCCGGCACATCGCTGGTGCCGGGTGCTGGCTGGTGCCACGTGCTGGCTGGTGCCGGGTGCAGGCTGGTGCCATGTGCTGGCTGGTGCCGGCTGCCGGGTGCAGGCTGGTGCCTGCTGCTGCCAGCAAGCGGAAGACCGGGAGCCACAGAGGAAGAAGCTGCCGGAATGAGAAGAGTGGAGTCAGGTAAGGCGCTGTTACAGCCGAAGATAGCAGCCTGGGGGGGGGTGGTGAGACCGCTGAAAGTGCCTAGGGCGGCAGGAACTCCAAATATGACCCTATGTAAGTGTGTCAATGTGTGAGTGTGTATGTGTTTGTGTGAATATGTCTGAGGATGTATGTGTGTATGTATGTGAGTGTGTGTGAATGTGCGGGTGTGTATATATGGTCTTGTCCACACACCTGCGCTCTCAGTATTTAGCGCTTCTGTGCTAAATACTTAGGCTTTGACAGAGAAGCAGAGGTGCGTGTATGCGGCCGCTTTCAGCAGACGCTGTCCCTGGTTACCCGATGTGTATCGTGGTAACCAGTTCATACAGCAGGCTGCCCACTGTCCGCTTATCCCGAGCGCACAGGGAAACGCTGCTTGCAGTGTTTCCCTGTGCGCTCTGGATAAGCGCACACTATGCAGCCTGCTGTATGAACTGGTTACCACGATATACATCGGGTAACCAGGGACAGCGTCTGCTGAAAGCGGCCGCATACACGCACCTCTGCTTCTCTGTCAAAACCTAAGTATTTAGCGCAGAAGCGCTAAATATTGAGAGCGCAGGTGTGTGGACAAGCCCTATGTGAGTGTGTGTGTGAGCGAGAGAACAAAAAGAACAGAGACCAGGACATTACTACAAGATGACAAGGGAGGGAACATTACTAAAAGATTGGGACATTACTACAAGAGGACGACCAGGATGGGGGACATTAATATAGGATGGGGACCAGGATGGGGGCATTACTACAAGATGGAGACCAGGGTGGGGACATTACTACAAGATGGAGACCAGGATGGGGACATTATTACAAGAAGGTGATCAGGATTGGGACATTACTACAAGAGGAGGACCAGTTTGGGGGACATTAATATACAATGGGGACCAGTATGGGGACATTACTACAAGATGGAGATCAGGGTGGGGACATTACTACAAGAAGATCATAATTTGTACTTTACTAGATTGAGCAAAAAATTCTGGTATTGCTAAAATGTCACTTAGGGTACCGTTACACGTCGCAACATTGCATGCAATGTCACTGGCAATTTGCTGGTTGCAGTGAAATCATGGACACATTGTTCTATTTTCTTGCTGTGTACAAATGGAACAATGTGTCCATGATTTCACTGCAACCAGCAAATTGCCTGTGAATTTGCATGCAGTGTTGCGACGTGTAACGGTACCTTTAGTCCTACAAGCAATGCGGCCCCCCGATATCAATTTTTTTCTACATGCGGCCCACCAACCCAACCGAGTTTGAGACCCCTGGTGTATAACATAATTGTGGCATGTTCCCGGCTTAGAAACTGGCAACTCCTTGCAGCGCACAGTGCGGGAACTCGGAGGATTGAGAAGTCTGCAGTTACATAGAGTGAATCATCATTTTAGCCCGGACAACCCCTTTAATTCGAAATAATATATTGTCTTTGTGGAATAATGTCTTCATGTGAACAGGATATAAAAATAAAACAGCAAGTGCATTTCCTTTCTAAATCATTGAAACTTACTATATCCGATCATGTGACTGGCACCTTATTTAATTTGATTCTAGACAGGAAAAGATGCTAATGACAAAAGTGCCTACGGGAAAGTTTAGCAAGAAATTTATAAGGTACTTCTGTTGCTTGAGTTCATAGTGAAGCATGCACAGCTGTTTGCGACTGACACTTCTAAAAGCAGATGAGAGCAAACTAGATGCAAATACAACAATTAAAGGAAGATCTTATTTCTTGGCAAATCAGCCAGCTCCACATGAAACCTGCACCATCCTAATGTTCAGTGATGAATGCGACACTCACTTCTTTTCATAAGACAATGCTTCAACAAACAGTACTAAGCTTCAGCGATTATGTATTTAAAAGCGCTCACACCTCTCTTGCTATTATCTGAGTACTAATCGGTTGCACCTGCACCAAGGAGAAGATTTTCTGCATCAGCAGGAAAAACACGCTACTTATTTAAAGTTTATAGAATGCATTGCAAAAAGTAAAGTCTCAGTAACAGCGATATATATAAAATATATGAAGTTGATTTACCAGCAGGCTACATAGCTGCAAAATAATAGTCAACCAGGGTTTATAAAAGTGACTTTAACATGTTTTTGCTGTTGTTTTTTGCGGGACGAGTTGTACTTTTGAATGACATCATTTATTTTACCATATAGTGTACTGGAAAAAGGGAAAAAAATTCCAAGTGTGATGAAATTGCAAAACAAAGTGCAATTACCCAATAGTTTTTTTTCTATTCTTCATCATGTTCACTATATGGTAAAACTGACATGTTCTTATGATGCCTCAGGTCACTATGAGTTTGTAGATACCAAACATATTGCATATTTTAAACTATAACAAATAAAAAACTGAAAAGTGGGGCGTGCAATATTATTCGGCCCCTTTACTTTTAGTGCAGCAAACTCACTCCAGAAGTTCAGTGAGGATCTCTGAATGATCCAATGTTGTCCTAAATGACTGGTAATGATAAATAGAATCCACCTGTGTGTAATCAAGTCTCCGTATAAATGCACCTGCTCTGTGATAGTCTCAGGGTTCTGTTTCAAGTGCAAAGAGCATCATCAAGGCCAAGGAACACACCAAGCAGGTCTGAAATACTGTTGTGGTGAATTTTAAAGCCGGATTTGGATACAACAAGATTTCCCAAGTTTTAAACATCTCAAGGTGCAAGGGATCATATTGAAATGGAAGGAGTATTAGACCACTGCAAATCTACCAAGACCTGGCCGTCCCTCTAAACTTTTATCACGAACAAGGAGAAGACTGATCAGAGATGCAGCCAAAAGGCCCATGATCACTCTGTATAAACTGCAGAGATCTACAGCTAAGGTGGGAGAGCCTGTCCATAGGACAACAATCACTCATACACAGCACAAATCTGGCCTTTATGGAACAGTGGCAAGAAGAAAGCCATTTCTCAGAGATATCCATAAAAGTCTCGTTTGAATTTTGCCACAAGCCACCTGGGAGACACCAAACATGTGGAATAAGGTGCTCTGGTCAGATGAAACCAAAATCTAACTTTTTGGCCACAATGCAAAACGATATGTTTGGCGTAAAAGCAACACAGCTCATCACTGTCAAACATGGTGGTGGCAGCATCATGGTTTGGGGCTGCTTTTCTTCTGCAGGGACAGGGAACATGGTTAAAATTGATGGGAAGATGGACGGAGCCACATACAGGACCATTCTGGAAGAAAACCTGTTGGAGTCTGCAAAAGACCTGAGACTGGGACAGAGATTTATCTTCCCACAAGACAATAATCCCAAACATAAAGCAAAATCTACAATGGAATGGTTCAAAAATTAACGTATCCAGGTGTTAGAATGGCCAAGTCAAAGTCCAGACCTGAATCCAATCGAGAATCTGTAGAAAGAGCTGAAAATTGCTGTTCACAAACGCTCTCTATCCAACCTCACTGAGCTCCAGCTGTTTTGCAAGGAAGAATGGGCAAGAATTTCAGCCTCTCGATGTGCAAAACTGATAGAGACATACCCCAAGCGACTTGCAGCTGTAATTGCAGCAAAAGGTGGCGCTACAAAACATTAACTCAAGGGGGCCGAATAATATTGCACGCATCACTTTTCAGTTTTTTATTTGTTAAAAAAAGTTTAAAATATCCAATAAATTTTGTTCCATTTCACGATTGTGTCCCTCTTGTTGTTGATTCTTCACAAAAAAATTAGAATTGATATCTTTAAGTTGAAGCCTGAAATGTGGCAAAAGGTTGAAAATTTCATGGGGGCCAAATATTTTCACAAGGCACTGTACTTTTACTTTTATCTGAAGGGTGGAAAAAACTTCAGAAGATTTTTAAACAAAAAGAATCGCACTTTTGTCACCATTTTTCTGTTACACAGTTTATAGATCTGAATAATTGATTTCATAGTTTGGTAGATCAGGCATTTCTGAACACGCCAATACCAAATAGGTGTATATTTTATTTTGTATATATAGTATATAGTATATACAGCTCTTAGGTACTTGTCCAGGACAACTCTTTGTATCATCTCTGGCGCCGTCAGAACCTTGGGTTGTAACCATTTCTTAGTCAGGTGAATAAGGTCGAACATCTGGGACCGTGGTGATTTATCGGGCTAATAAGTCCATTGGTGAATTCGCTGTGCTTGTACGGCCGTCCACACTCCTAACCGGGCCAGGATCTCGGCTTTTAATTTATCAAAGTCCTGCGCTGCTTCAGGCTCCAGATCAAAGTAAGCCTTTTGGGCCTCACCGGCAAGAAACGGAGCAAGCAAGCCGGCCCATCGTGCCTTTGGCCACTTTTCCCGCTCCGCTGTCCGTTCAAACGTGGTCAGGTACGCTTCAACATCATCCTATGTAGTCAGTTTCTGCTAGTACCAACTCACATGAATCACCCTCTGGTCAGCCTCCGGATTAACCACCGGTACGGTAATCATTCTGAGGCTCTATAATTTGTGCTTCATCATAGGTCCCTTGACATAGATATGGTTACCCATAACACTGTCTACCTCAAATTGGGCTAACAAGCGTATTTATGTGAAATATTGTGGTGAAGGAGCACTAGTACTTCCCGTACCTGCTCTCATCCACCACCCTCGGGTTTCTCCCTAGAACTAAATCCTGTATTTTGTCAAACCTGTTGTGATCACCGATATTGTGTCATATCCTGCTCATATTTTGACAGCATTGTACTCTGTACATATGTTCAGCGTTGTGTTCTGCAGTGGCACCCTATGGTGTTAAATGTTTTTAATCTTGTTTCGTCTATTGCACTAATAAAGTTATAATTCTATCTATTCTACTACTCGTGTGTGTTGCTCCCTCAATGTGCCATGTCTTCTCTCCGCCATGCAACCTCTGTAACATGTCAATGGCTGTAAACAAAGAGAGACTTATAAATAACTAATGAAAGAATAAAGTTACGTTAAACCAAGCACACCATTGTTTTTCTAATGAAATTCTCAATAAGTTTGATATGTCATGTGACCCACTTTCCATTGAAAAAAATAAAGTTGGATCCAAAATGACTGACTTCAACATGGCTGCCATGGTCACCACCCATCTGGAAAAGTTTTCCCCCTCCCATATACTAATGTGCCACAAACAGGAAGTTGATATCACCAACCATTCACATTTTATTTAGGTGTATCTATATAAATGGCCCACCCTCTACAATTATATAGTAGACAATGCCAAATACGTATTATCCCATACAATGCGTAATTACAGTGCTGTGCAAATTAATTGGGACAAAGCAAGTTTTTCTTGCATTAGTTTTACTATTTCTGATAAGTGTTTTATCAGTTCTTGGTGTAGTTTTCCTTTTTCTTCCACATTCCCCTTTTCGTTTTGGAGAAAACGATCCAGTTTCATTGTGTGTGTGAATTATTCTTGAAACGGTAGAGTTTCCAATACCAACGGTGGAAGCGATTTCTCTTACAGTCAGACTTGTATGTTCATTAAGAGTAATAATTCTAGACCTCTTCCGTGGAGTAACATCCATTTTTACTGGTACGAATCACACAGAGAAAAAGTACACTAAACCACTCCTCACAGAAACAAGCTCTCAACTGAAGCTGAGGGGGCAGCTAGCTGTGATTTTCTGACTAAAACCAGTCAAACCACATTTTGTTACTCAAGGTTGTACACTCGCACCTGTTCAAAGCAGTTAAAACTGGTTTGAATCACTGACTAGTAACCAACTTACGATTTTACTTACAAAAATGCTTTGTCCTAATTAATTTGCACAGCAGTGTATAAGGGCCTGTATCCAGGTCTATGCCAGTCCAACCAAAAATACATGGTACATGCTAGTGAAGTGGATTAAGTACCTAGGTCTTGATAGATTCTGCTTATTTCTATGAGCCTTACGTCCTGTGTTACACTCCCCTGGTGAATCATATATACTGCTAATTGAAACTAAATGTATACATTTAAATGTACAAGCCTGTTTTGGCACATCTATTTAAGTAGTCAAATTTGAGTCACATATACACAACACAAATACTGTTGCACTCTTTGCATTATGTTTTTAGGATAAAATGTGTACTCTACCTGGCATTTCTTTTCATTCCTTTTCTTCCAGAGTTGGAAAAGTATGGTTAAACTTTTTATAAATTTTATATTTGTGAAAACCAAATAGTAAAGACTGGGCACTACTGGGATTTTGTGTTGGGAGTTTCCCCGTGTATAAGTCGTCTTAGATGAGGCAGCTATGCACATGGGTGTGCTCACTCCTGTGTATGTTAAATAAAACAGTCCAGAAAAAAGAGGGCACTTACCCATTTGGTGCTTCTTAGGAATTTATTCCCTTTTCAGGGTTCTGTTCAGGATTCCATACAGTACAATGGAGGGAGGGGGGGACGTGGAGGGATGCCGGACATCGGCCTGTTTTGTGCCCTGAATGGCACGGACCAGCAGAAGTACCATTCAGGGCACAAAATGGCCAATGTCCGGCATCCCTACACGTGTCCCCCTCCCTCCATTGTACTGTATGGAATCCTGAACGGAACCCTGAAAAGGGAATAAATTCCTAAGAAGAACCAAATGGGTAAGTGCCCTCTTTTTTCTGGACTGTTTTATTTTGTACAACATGTGGCAAAGAAAATACTGGCAATGGCAACAGCCGAGGTAGTATGAAGAAAAAATCAACTCCATACCATAGCAAAGTGGGATTAACTAGAATCAGCATCATTGCCTTCGCTTGCACCACCTGTCCAGACATCAATAGTACCAAATACAGGACACAACTGTCTCCAGCAAGCAAATTATTTTGTAGAAAATAGTGTAAGGGAATATGTTCAAATTTATGTTACCTCCATAAGCAACACAGTCAGTTTGAATCAGAGTTTTGCACAGGTCACCTCCTCTGTGCTATAACACTTAATCTTTAACACAGTAGGTTTTCAATTTCATCAATGATTACTCTGTCTAAGGCTACTTTCATATTAGCTTTTTTGGGCAAGCAAAAATATATCTTGTAAGCGATTGGGTTCTTGCCCCTTAAGAGGCAGGACCCTAGGCAAAGGAAAGACTCTTCACCACGGACGCCTATGCCATCTTGGGATTGCCGTACAATGCAGCTACACTGTGCTACTGTGTGCCTGCAGTCTACAGTTTGGAGACGTGATGGATCCATCCCAAGGGATGCCTGCTCTGGAGGACATAATCTTCCTCACCTCCCCAGGTACCAAGGGTGCACACCAGAATGGAACGATTGTTTTTTGTTAATTTTATTTTTCCCCTTCCCAAGTTTAGCACATGCTTCCCACTGCTGGATTAGCAGGACTGCAGTCTTCGGGATGCACCTCAAAGCCCTTAACGAATGGTGCCCTTAATGAACTGTACATCATTTTAACGAAGTCAGCTGATCCTTGTGGTACTAATATACTGTGTATATTTATATAAGTGTGTTTTTAGACTTATTATAGTCTGTGCTAAGTGCCTATTTTAAAATGATCACTCTTTGGGTATTATAAAGATGAAAAGTTACTGTATATCATGTACTAAGATGTGCTTTTTTTTTAAGTAGCGACAGTAAAGCTTTTCTTACTTCACTCATTGTGTGCTGGACTGTTTCTGCAATCTAAGAGGTGCTTTGATACTGCCATACACATGCAGGCGAGCAAGCCACTGGCCTCTGACCTGAAGGTATAAGGTATGGAAATGCAAGACACTAGACACACTCCTGTAGAACAGGGTTGGGCCACTGCAGTCCTCAAGGACCACACACAGTGCATGCTTTCAGGATTTACCTAACATTGTACAAGGTGTTGGAATCATCACCTCTACAGTAGAAGTACCATGTGTGCAATGTTAAGGATATCTTGAAAATTTGCACCGTTTGCAGCCCTTGAGGACTGTAGCTGGCCACCCCTGCCCTACAAGTCTCTGTGGAGGTAGCCAGGGGGCAAGAGGAATCCTCCAGCCCTTAGACCACAACTGCGACTCTCCCTGGACCTACTTAGATCTTGTGCCCACACATGTTTGATGCTTATTTTTCTGCAGATTTTCAAAATTTGCATCAAAATCTGCTTGTTTGTCCTGAGGCCAGCAAAGTCTATGAGAGTTCAGAAGTACTGTGCCCACGTTGCTTTTTTTTCCCTTGCAGATGTGGTTCAGATTTCTTTTTTCTGCCACAAGACCTGCACCAAATCTGCAGGAAGAAAAAAAAAACATTGGTATAGCACTTCTGAACTCTCATATACTTTGCTGGCTTCAAGATAGATACTTAGAATTGAATGCAAATTCTCAAAATCTACTTTAAAAAAAGAATCAAACAATGCACTATGGTCAAAGGGACTTACAAGCATATGGGCTGGTCACATTCAGAGAAAGCATCCCCCATAAGGCACGCAGGCACCAGAGAGAGTGTGACAAGTGGTGCCATCACAAACATTCTAGCAGTTAAAGCTCCAGGGGTCACACAGAGGCAGTCCCACAAGTTTGAACTGCAGTGCACTCCGTAACGACACTGTTCCTCACACACGCTGTCACACAATAGCAGTGAGATAAACCCGCTCCAACTCATGCGATATTGTGGCTCTCGTGAGTAGGGATGAGCGAGTATACTCGCTACTATTCTGTATTCGCCAAATAGTAGCGGTATTCGGGCTACTCGCTACTCTCCGAGTACTCATGAGTACTCGGGAGTAGCGAGTAGTCCCAATACTTTCGCAGTGTATCCATAGATACACTGCGAAAGTAGCCTAAAAGTGAGTAAAAGTTGTTATAAAACAATAAACTTACATACTCACCTGTCCGACACCTGCACCGGGACCGGAAAACCTCACCTCCGATCGCTGGACAAGGACCTTTCACTACCAGCCAATCAGATGGCCGGTAGCAATCTGGCCAATCAGATGGCGCCACGTCACAACCACGTGATCGCTAGCGTCCACCTGATTGGCCAATTTGCAAGGTCTTAGATGTACTATTAGGACCTTGCAAACTGGCCAATCAGGTGGCCGCTAGCGATGACGTAGTTGTGACGTGGCGCCATCTGATTGGGCAGATTGCTACCGGCCATCTGATTGGCTGGTAGTGAAAGGTCCTTGTCCAGCGATCAGAGGTGAGGTTTCCCGGTCCCGGTGCACGCGTCGGACAGGTGAGTATGTAAGTTTATTGTTTTTTTAACAACTTTTATTCACTTTTAGGCTACTTTCACAGTGTATCTATAGATACACTGCGAAAGTATTCGTACTCGCTATACTCGCAACGAGTAGCGAGTACCACTACCTACTCATTGCGAGTATAGCAAGCACGAATAATAAGGTACTCGCTCATCCCTACTCATGAGACATAATGTGTTACGAGTGCTGACAGCACTAAGATTATCTCAGGTCACACAGCAGGATACCCTGCTGAGAGATACCCACTGTGTAACCTGAGACAACCCAGGGAAGTCACAGCTTGTCGCACTGTCAGGACCCATGCTGTGCCGTGTGTCCCACCATATGTGGGATGCAGTCACTGATCTTTCCCCCCATATGCTGGAACTACTTCTGCATTTATTTGGGTTTCATTATTTTTGGGGGTTTTTTCTACTTATTTTTTGCATACTTTTGGGGGGGGGGAGAAATTGGAGACTTTCAACAAATGTATTTTAATATTTAAAAAATGTGAAAGAGGAATGTGTTGGGGTTCATTTTCAAATAAAATATTGCTGTGGTTATTTTTGTCCTTTCTGACGTGGTTAGTAATATCAGATATCTGATTGATGCCTCGGCATAACTAACCTCTGGCCTTGTTGCCAGCTAACATTACCCAGCTGGCACCTACTCCAAACAACATTAACCTGTTTGCTAATGCATCTTGGCAGCAAGAGAGTCAAGGCAAAGTTCCAGCAGTGGCGCATCTAATGGGGGCACCACTCCTGCTAATTTTTTAAAACATTTAAAAATATTTTAAGATTTAAAGATTACTGAAGTTTTCAGCTGTTCAAATGAATGGATGGATGGGTAGATAGATAGATAAAAATTCAATAAAACAGGCAGACCTCCATTTTCAGATTTTGTGAAGTGGACAGTTTAATCTAGCCACATGTGATGCAACGTTTCAACCCTTAGGTCTTTCTCAAGCTTGAGAAAGACCTGAGTGTTGAAACGTTGCATCACATGTGGCTGGATTAAACTGTCCACTTCACAATCTGAAAATGGAGGGCTGCCTGTTTTATTGAATTTTTACATGCTGCAGTGGAGCTCTGCTTGACAGGAAGTACAGTATATACACCCGCTTTTTTTGCTGTGATTGTGCTGATTCCTTTTTCTTGTTTTAGATACTGTAGATAGATAGATAGATAGATAGATAGATAGATAGATAGATAGATAGAATAGAAATAAAAAAGCTAAACAGCACTCAAGGTCTAATCTGAACTGGTGCAAAGCTGCAATTCTAACAATACACAGAAAAAAAGTTCACAGCAGCCCACAGTCACAGCTGGGACTTGAGCTTCCACAGGTGCAGATAATGCCTTACATGTGGTAGACTCCAGGTAGGATAAGCCATGGGAGTGTCTGACAAACTAGGAACCTCCCATGGGTGTGTCAGATTGGACATAGGCTAATTCCCCCCTGGTCACATGGGCTGTGAGGTCAGCACAGGTGCTGTTCCTCTGAGTTGAGAGGAGCCTTGTGGCCAGACCCAGAGGGTTTGGAGCTCCTGAATGTGGTGAGGAGACCTTGGAGACATCTCAAATAACCCGAAGCTCAGGAAGCTTGAACCTGGTCTGGGCTTGGATCAGGCCGGAGTTCATGTGGCCTGTGAGAGGCAGTAGCCTCTGTAACCAATGGATTAAGGCCGATGGACGTGGTGACACTGTCATGAACTAGATGTAATGGGCCATGTGGGGACACTGCCATTGAGAGAGACTGGGAGTGTCTCAAGTGTCCCATTTATCAAGGACTATGCAAATACTGCCGGGCAGGCGTATCTGCCATTGGAAACAGGCTGGAATTGTTCCATTAATGTGTGAACTGTGTATTACAGTGTGAACTGTGCATTACAAGCGGTTTATGACATTTATTAATAAACTGCTGGACATTGAGTTGTTTTAAGTACATGACTAGTTGCATCAATTCCACTGCCAAGCGTGTCTTCTGTGTAATCCGGCTTGCGCTACCTCACAATATTTATGTATAGAAATGAAAACCGGGCACTGACCTGTTAGCAGCGTTACTCCTATACTCCTGTGGCGGTGGCGGGCTGTGGAACTTCCTGTTGCTCAGCCAGAGTTCAAGACAATAAATGCAAAAAGAAAGCATTCCAATTTGCAGCTGGTTAATTTAATGCAAAAATTACAGCAGCAGGTGCATGATACAGGAAGGGAGGTGCTAGGACTGACGGTGACCACTGTCACGTCCTACTGACGGACTCCACACATGGATCCACTGGACCGCGTAGAGCGGATGTTGATACTGGGATGACAGAGAGACGGACCAGTAAAGTAGAGTCAACCGGTTTATTAACAACACACACACCCACGCCCCAGGGGAGGGCCACACGGCCACAGCACCAGAACACCACCGAAGGAGGCCCCGGAGCGCTTAACCCCTATACAGGGATTCCGCCGGCACCAACCTCAGAGGGACCGATGAAGCGGACACGGGTGTTGAACCGACCCAAGGCAACGTGGGAAACAATACAGCAAAGGGGTATAGGATTGGAAACGAGGAACCGAGAACACGGGGAATCCGGAGCCAGGCTTGAGACAGCGATCCGCTTGGAAGAGATCCGGGAAAGCGGCCAGGAACACGGCGGTCAGCAAGGAGCCGGCAGGGCAGGAATCTGTAGGAAGGAACACACAGAAATCAGGTAACAATCCAAATAAGGAAAGACCTGACCAGACCAGAAATGGCAACTCCACAAGAAGGAAGTTGGCCTGGCCCCGACTGACTGGAAACAGGAAGTTTATATCATAGCAGGGCAGTCCTGATTGGCAGGACACAGAAGCATGGTGATTGGCTGAGGGGAGGAGCATGCTCCCTGCAGTCTCTCCAGCAGAAACAGGTTTGGAGATGTAGTTTCATGTGCTCAAGCAGTAGCCCCAGAAAGGGAGGAAAAGAGCAGCGCTACTCCAGCAGAGGGCGCTGGAACCCTGCGGCATTACCCCCGAGGGGTAACAGTACCCCCCCTCTACGCCCCCCCCCAGACGGAAACTGGCCAGGAACCTGCGCAGAAGGCGCGGGGCATGGACCTCCGCCTCCTCGGTCCCGGGGCACCAGCAAGGGCAGAAGGGGCCCGAGGGCAGTTGCATGGGCGTCATGTGAGGAGCACAGGAGGAACAGGACGTTGGTAGGGACACCGACAGGAAGGACGTCATCAGGGTCACCGACAGGCAGGACGTCATCAGGGACACCGACAGGCAGGACGTCATCAGGGACACCGACCGGATCAAGGCTGGAGACTCCCCAGGAACACGGAGGAGGAGCCCGTCCAGGAACAAGACACGATGGGACGGTACCTGGGCGTCCTGTTGTTCTCGGTAGGCTGGCAAGCCGATCATCCGTAGAGGACATATGGGATGACATCCGATTCTGGCTCTCTCTCGGAAGGTCCAATTCCTGTCGGAGACTCAGCATTTGGGAAGAGAGAGTGGGATTAACAGTAGAGGGCGCCCCCAAGCGGGCCTCTAGAGACTGGATAAACGCCACAACCTGTTCGTGACTCTGGCGGAGTGCGGTCAGCTCTCTTTGGGCATCAAACCTGATATCAGCGGGGTCCAGGGCCAGGGCAAAATCTGTCACGTCCTACTGACGGACTCCACACGTGGACCCACAGGACCGCGTAGAGCTGATGCTGATACCGGGATGACAGAGAGACGGACCAGTAAAGTAGAGTCAACCGGTTTATTAACAACACACACACCCACGCCCCAGGGGAGGGCCACACGGCCACAGCACCAGAACACCACCGAAGGAGGCCCCGGAGCGCTTAACCCCTATACAGGGATTCCGCCGGTACCAACCTCGGAGGGACCGATGAAGCGGACACGGGTGTTGAACCGACCCAAGGTAACGTGGGAAACAATACAGCAACCGGGTATAGGATCGGAAACGGGGAACCGAGAACATGGGGAATCCCGAGACAGGCTTGAGACAGCAATCCGCTTGGAAGAGATCCGGGAAAGCGGCCAGGAACACGGCGGTCAGCAAGGAGCCGGCAGGGCAGGAATCTGTAGGAAGGAACACACAGATATCAGGTAACAAGCCAAATAAGGAAAGACCTGACCAGACCAGAAATGGCAACTCCACAAGGAGGAAGTTGCCCTGGCCCCGACTGACTGGAAACAGGAAGTTTATATCATAGCAGGGCAGTCCTGATTGGCAGGACACAGAAGCATGGTGATTGGCTGAGGGGAGGAGCATGCTCCCTGCAGTCTCTCCAGCAGAAACAGGTTTGGAGATGTAGTTTCATGTGCTCAAGCAGTAGCCCCAGAAAGGGAGGAAAAGAGCAGCGCTACTCCAGCAGATGGCGCTGGAACCCTGCGGCATACCCCCGAGGGGTAACAACCGCTTTGCAGGATGTCCCGCTTCTACGGGTCCAGTGTAAACCACCTCACATATCCATCATGTCCGGCAGCTATCCAGAATCCCAATACAGCAAACCTTGATACTCTGTAAGCAAGTAACAGGAGAATATTATAAAACTTCAAAATCAAGTGATTCATTATAAAACATCAAAATAGTGAAATAGTGTAGTGATAGTGCTAAAACCGTTAACCCAAAGAAGAATAAGCAAAGAATCCCCTATTCAGGGAGTCATCCGAAGATTGTCTTTTCATCCATTATCTTATCTAACAATGCTCCACCCTCCTAGTTAGAATGAGGTTACCAGAATATGTAAACCATATCTTATATAAGAGACGTTAGCTTAAAAATAACATTCATTCCATTTGGTCTTAGGTCAACCTATGGATCCATCGCAATTCTTTTTCCTTTAGGACACTCTCCCTGTTCCCACCCCTTCTCATGGGAGGTACCATATCTATTAGTCTGAATTTCAAATCTTTCTCTTTGTTGTTTTGTTCCAAAAAATGCTTTGGTACAGGGAGGTCCTGCCGCTTTTCCTGATTCTGTACCTATGCTGCCCAAATCGTACCTTGAATTCCAGGGTGGCTTCTCCCACGTACCACAACCCGCATGGGCATTCTAACAAATAGATCACGTGGTTACTATTACAGGTCATAAAATGCTTAATCTCAAACCTTTTTCCTGTTCTTGGATCCCCAAAAGATGAATATTTTATCATATGAGAACAGTTAATACAATCGACACAAGGATAGCAGCCCATATGTTTAATCCCTGTAGGAGTGAACTGTACTTGTTTTCTTATAGGACCAAAATCAGAGCTAACTAGTAGATCCTTCAAGTTCTTATTCCTTCTGTATGACAGTAAAGGTTTTGACCGAAATTCCTCCACTTCTGGGAGACAATTGCCCAAAATGCGCCAATGTTTATTAACAATTTTACTTATACCACTAGATTCTTCCCCATAAGTCATGCTAAACGGTATTCTCTTACTCGTGTTTCGTTGTACCTGTTTCAAGGACCTCCCAGTACTATCATGTGCCTTCACCCTCTGTTGCGTCAGAATAATCTCAGGGTACCCCCTCTGTTTCTAATCTATTCATCAATTCATCAGTTTTACCCATTACCTGCATTTTGTCACTAATTATCCTTTCAATTCTCTTTACCTGTCCATAGGGGATGGCTCTTTTCATTTTTTGTGGATGGTGGCTACTGAAGTGTAGTAATTTGTTCCTGTCAGTGTACTTTATAAAAAAACTGGTCTGCTGTGGGTTCTTATACAGTAAGACATCCAAAAATTTTATTTCGGTGGTTGATACCACTTTAGTGAACTTAATCATGTCATCCACACTGTTCATATAGTCAAAAAATTCCTCTAATTCAGTTATGGTCCCTGTCCACAGCAAAAATACGTCATCCACTTATCTCCACCATTTTATGACGTTGTCAAAATAGTGGGATGTGTAGACGTATCTCTCTTCCAGGACCGCCATTACCACATTAGCGTATGCACATGCCATCTTCGTCCCTCTCAATTGTAAATAAAAGGTATCCCCGAAAAGAAAATAATTACATCTAAGTACCAAATTCAAACAATCAATAATAACCTTCTTGGCTTCCTCTGTATAATCAGCAGTTCTCAATTTACTTGCAACCGCCTCTATTCCTCTGTCATGATCAATGGAAGTGTAAAGCGAAGATACATCAAAGGATTCTTGAATCGTGTCACCCTTTAGCTCTACCTCTTCCAACTTCTCCAAAAAATTCCCCGTATCTCTAATGTACGACGGCACTGAAGTCGCAAAAAGGGACAACACTTTATCCAAAAAGATGCCAACATTATTAAAGACCAAATTGATTCCGTCCACTATTGGCCTACCAGGTGGGTCTATCAGGGATTTATGGATTTTGGGAAGTAGGTGTAACACTGGGGTAACCGGTCTATATAAAGAAAATCAGCCAGATCCTCATCAATAATGCCTCCTGCCTTCGCTTCCTGTAATAACTTACAGACCTTCCCCATTACCTCCCATTTGGCGTCACTATCTAGTTTTTTATATACAGAATGATCTTCCAGCTGCCTTACTATTTCCTTCAGGTAGGTTGCCTTATTCATGATGACAACTGCATCACCTTTATCCGCAGGTTTTATCACCAAGTTGTCATCATGGATAAGCTGCTGTAATGCCTCATGTTCTCCTTTAGTGATATTTGGATTCTTAAATACGGTACTTCTCTCGATTCTACCCTTAAACTCTCCACTTTCTTTGTGATCGCCTTTATGAAGGCTTCACTGGCCGGTACCTCCTCTGCTGGTACAAAATTAGATTTCTTATGTAAAGACAGCCCTTTTAAGCTAAGCTCACTAGTTCTAGCTGCTGCTCCCATAGTTTTCCCAAAGAACCAGTGTTTCAATTTAATATTACGGAAAAGCCTTTGCAGACCTACTTTCAAACCAAACCAATCCACATGTTTCGTAATACAAAAACTCATCCCCTTATTAAGTAGATTAACCTGATTAACCGTTAATTCCTTACTGGAAATGTTCACTATCAGGCTTGATCCTTTGTCTTGGATGGACGCTGCGGTTGGGATTTCCCTTTGTCTTTTTGGTTTCTTCTGACTCCTCCAATGGTGTTTGCCTCCTCTTCTTCTTCTTGTAGTTGTTCCTCTGGGTCTGTTTAGGGGAAAGTCAACACATTTAACTTTTTTAACCAAAACATCACAACGATGCAAATTAGTTCCATCTCGACCTCTCTTTCTCCACCCAGCCTGTCCATCTTTCTGCCAATTGTAGATCTGTCCTAGCTTGTAGTCTTCTGCATCACGTTCCCACTTTTGCCTTTTTGTCTTTTCTAGTTCCTTCCGCATTTTTTCCACTTTTCCTGATACCCCATCTCAAACTTTGGCAAATGGATCTTCTCCCGATAATGATTTTAACAAAGTCTCTGTTTTTTTAACCTCAATCCTTGCTTTGGAGATTTCCATTTGCAAAAATTCCATATTTAATAATATAGTATTGTGGTGATGCGACCCATGGCCCCTTTGAGGGGGATGAGGCAGGATGCCTGGCTCTTCAAGCCAGCAGACGCCGGTCCCTCTGAGCCATATGAAGCTATCAAGCGAATCCCCAGGAGTACACTACCTCACATATGGTGGAGAATGCGGGCATGGCAGCCCAGTGAGGGAAGTGAACCCAGTTGCTAAGGCAAGTGTGGCACCCTGGCACCCTGGTTGGGGCACCACAGAACTCTTAGTACACAAATGGAATGTACACAGCAAGCAGAACTCACTAAATAAAACACCTTTTTACACCCCTTTTCACCCCAGGCCTCTAGGGGGAGCTCCACTGGTTACCTTAAGCCAGTTCCCCCTATAAGTACGGGTCCTGGAGGGAGAAACAGTGGAGTGTGGAGTCACTTTAGAACTGTGAACAGCTAGGAGAGCTGACCTGGTACTGGAGCCACACTAGGCCCATACCAGCACACCCGGGAAAGTGAGAGACCCTTGCAACTGGGGTCATAGGACAAGAGGCAAATACATCAAAGGGACAGAAGAGTTATCCCAACTCACCCTAACAATCCGGGCACTGGGTCCGAGCTGCAGGAACTACATCGTAGGCTGCAGAGAAACCAGCACCCCAACCAGGGAAGTCTAGCTCCCTGTAACACCTGAAGCACCATCAGATGAGAGTCCAGGGAAGGAGCAGTAATTACGCCTAACCCCTTTTATAATGCCCACATTGCAGCAACCTCAGGTGAATCACGTCCCACCAGAACGTGCAACCCGGTCCGGCAGGATTCCATATCCACCAGACCTCACCGGAACAGTGTATATAAGGAAGCCTACACCACTGCTTGCTGTGGAAACTCCAGGAGTGTCAACTTCATCACCCGGTCGAGTGTACCTGTTGTCATCAGTAAAGGTACCAAAAGACTTTATGTGTCCGTGCATTACTCCTGGGCTAACCCGCAGTAACTACTGAGCTGCCGTATTCCAGCTAGTGCAGCTCCTGGCCCCGGGGACCCCTGCTCATCCTGTTGGAAGCATCCCATCAAGCTGCCGCACATCCCCCGGAGGCCCAAGCAGCGCCGATGCAATCACCAGAATCCCACAGGTGGCGTCACGACAAACAAGAATCATGCCCATCCTTTCAACCCTTTTCATTTGACCACCGGGCCCCACAGCCTCAGGCGCGGAACCGTGACAAGTGCTGCATTGCCTGAGACATGGCTATCCGGCAACGGTGAGTCAGAATTTGGCGATCACGAACAGGATATGAGCAGACCCGTTTTCCATCGGGTATTGTGTGCTATTTAATGACTGTGATTATTGAACTGTACATTTGAACCGCCATTGTTGCGCAGAAGGTGGGAAAAGGAGGGGCGTTACTGTGCAAAGGGCGTGATGATAGGCACCGCCCCATGCTCTGATGAGTTCCGCCGAACGCAGCAGGAACCGGAAACTCCCGTGGAGCCTCACTCCTCACCGCGAGGCCGACAACTTCCGTTGAAATCTAAAGGACTGGCCGCGCTTAACTAAGGGGGAGCAAGGATGAGTGATTCGGATTCCGGCGACGCGGTATCCCCGCAAGTAAACCAACCGGTTGCTCCACCGGGGCCACCAAACGTACCCCCGGTCGGTTAGCCACCCATCGGCGGCATTCCGCAGCAACCCGCTCCGATTATGCCGATATCTCTGCCGTACGTACCGAATGCGGCCTGGTTACCAAAGTACAGTGGTAAACCCGGTACCCTGGATATGTTCCGCAGGAAGATATGCCAAGTGCTGGATATGTACGCCATGACCGGTAAGCAGAGAGCTTCAGTTATAATGGGACAATTAACAGATGCAGCAGAGCTAGAGACCAGAAACTGGTCTGTAGAAGCTCAGGAGTCTGTGGAGCAGATATTTGCCAAATTAAACCGGGTTTTTGAACATCATACCGAAGCGGAATTAAGACTGTTGTTTTACCATTGCAAACAAGGGGCACAGGAGAGTGTCCTGGATTATGCACTGCGCTTACAGGAAGCACTGAGACTGTTAAAACAAGTGGACCCTGATGGTGTTAGAGATGAAAACAAAGCATTAATTGGACAATTTGTTGTGGGACTCAGATTACCTGATGATAAGAAACAGGCACGCTGGTGGGCTCTGCAAAATCCTGACGCAGAGTTTGACACCTTAAGAGACTTAACAGTGCGGGGACAGCAGTTCCCTACAGTGCCCGATCTAAACTCTCAGCCGCAGTATGCTAACACCCCCTCCGTGCCGGCCGCAGCATCTCCAATCCCTACGGTACAGTCCAGCGCACAGACTATAACACCCGACCGGTTCGATAACCTGTGTGCCAATGTGCAGCAGCTGATGAAGGACATGGCCAAGCTCCAAGGTGAAAGAAGACCCAAGACAGAAGCAAGGTCATCGGACAAGATCCAGCTTGCTGACAGCCTGACGACGTCCCGTGGATGAGGAAGAAGACACCGCCGCCACGAGGAAAACCTACAGATCGCTACACCCCTGATGGACATCGCATCTGCCAAAAGAGCGACAAGGAAAGACCTACCTACCACTCCAGTCCTTTAAACGAGCAACCCCTGGGCAAGAAGGGCCGACCCCAGGAGTAGACAGTCCAGGCCCAACCAACTGGGAGTAGAAGTACGTGGGAGACCGTCCGTACTTGTCAATCATCATCGATGGCACCGCTACCACCGCGTTGATAGACACTGAATCCCAGGTGACAACCTTCCCGAGTATCCTTTACAAGCGGTTCTGGCCAGATGTTAAGCTGGAACCCCCACACCCAGATCTGAACTTTGAGGCAACTAATAGTTTGCTAGTTACAGTAGAGGGACAATGGGAAGCTACAGTAAAGGTGGGGAGGGTGCAACTGAAGAACCAGGGTATCATAGTGGTTCAGGACAAACCATACGAGCGGGATCCACACGTAATACTGGGTACTAATGTAATGGTTAAATGTCTCGATGAAGTGTTGTTCTTACTCTAACAGAGTGCTGATGCTGGTAAACCAAGAGAGAGGAGGGCCATCCAAAGAGAGATCCGAGCTCTGGTGTATCAACAGCAGGTAAAAATGTCAAATGGTTAAATTGGCAGTGTACGGGTAACAGATCCCATTCCAATTGTGGTACCACCCAGAAGTGAAATGATGATCTGGTGTCGAGCAGCCATAGGCCTCAGAGGGCAGGACTACCAAGCTGTAGTAGAACCTGTAAAGTCTGATAATAGTCCTATGCTCTTGACAGCCAGAGGGTTGGTTGACGTGAGAAAAGGGAGAGTCCCCGTACGCATATTAAATTATGGTGATGACGAAGTCAGACTGCCAAGATATGTTGCAAAATTGTACCAGGTTGAAAACAATGCTATAATTGATGTGTAATCCTCTTCCCAAACAGTAACTGACGAATCCCCTCACTCTAAAGATCAGCTAGAGAAATGGTGTCAGGAGCTCAGTGTAGGAACTGACAACACAACCTCTCATCAGAAAAATTGAGTTTACCGGGTAGTTCGGGAGTACGAGCAAGTGTTCAGTAAACACCCACTTGACTTTGGGAGGATTAAAGGGGTACAACACCACATCCCCATGGGCGACCATGCCCCCATCAAAGAGAGGTACAGGCCTATACCACCCACACACTACCAAAAAGCAAAAGAGATGCTTCAGAACATGAAAAATGCAGGAGTCATTAGGGATAGCTGTAGTCCATGGGCAGCACCACTGGTCCTGGTTAAAAAGAAAGATGGTAGTATCAGAATGTGCGTAGACTACAGACAAATCAACAAAGTCACACACAAGGATGCATACCCATTACCCCGCATAGAGGAGTCACTAGCTGCACTTAAATCTGCCAACTACTTCTCCACGTTAGATCTTACTAGTGGGTACTGGCAGGTCGCCGTTGCAGAGGAGGATCATGAGAAGACAGCCTTCACGACACCTATGGGGCTATGCGAATTTAACAGTATGCCATTCGGGTTGTGCAATGCCCCAGGATCATTTCAGAGACTGATGGAATGTTGCTTGGGTCACAAGAATTTTGAGACTGTGCGGTTATACCTTGATGATGTCATTGTATACTCCCAGACCTATGAAGATCACCTGTAACATAACACCTGAGTGAAGTGTTTGAGTCGCTGTCCAAGTACGGAATGAAGCTGAAACTGTCCAAGTGTCACCTGCTGAAACCCAAGGTCCAGTACCTGGGACATGTGGTCAGTGCAGAAGGCGTGGCACCTGATCCGGACAAAGTAACAGTCATCAAAGGCTGACCAGCGCCAACCACTCACAAAGAGGTACGTCAATTCTTAGGACTGGTCGGGTACTACCGACGATTCATCAAAGGCTATACCAAGATAGCAGCACCCATGCAAGATCTCTTAGTAGGTCAATCTAAAAATGGCAAGATCAGGGGACTCCCGTTCCGGTGGGGACCAGAACAGGAACAATCCTTCCAAAAGCTAAAAGATGCTTTAACTGGAGAAGAAATCCTGACCTACCCCGATTACAATCTCCCGTTTTTACTGTACACTGACGCGAGCAATGAAGGCCTAGGAGCAGTCCTAGCTCAGCGCCAGCAAGGAAAGGAAAATGTGATCGCCTACATCAGCAGAAAGCTCTGTCCCACGGAAAGGAACCCGGAGAACTACAGCTCATTCAAACTGGAGTTCCTGGCCCTGGTCTGGGCAATCACAGAGCGTTTCAAGCATTACCTGGCCTCCGCTCCGTTCACAGCTTTCACTGACAACAACCCTCTAACACACTTAGAGACTGCAAAGCTGGGAGCCCTAGAGCAGCGTTGGGTAGCAAGACTGTCAAACTATGATTTCACTGTAAAGTACCGGGCAGGTCACAAAAACGGCAATGCTGATGCCATGTCCAGAATGCCTAACCTTCCTGAAGAAGGAGAAGACATAGATGACCTGGAGGAGATAGAACTACCTGCTTTCCATTGTACGGGTAAGGCAACATGTCATCAGGCGAGTCAAAGACGTGTAGAGAAGATCGTGAACCCTTTACCTCACCATGACTGGAAGGAGGTCAAGCAAATGATCCAGATGTCAGCTTGGTCAGAGAGCTGATAACTCAAGAGCACGCCAGTATGGACCCTGATGCCTCGCCAAATGCCAAGCGCCTGTGGAAGGAAAAAGGGAAGTTATTTGTCTACCAAGGGAAACTATGCCGAAGGTATCTGAATCCCAGAACACACGAACTCATCTGGCAGATTGTAATTCCAAAAACTGAAATCCAAATGATCCTTGAAGCCTACCATGACGATGCGGGACACTTTGGATGGAAGAAGCTGGAAAGGCTACTGAAAGATCGTTTCTACTGGGTCGGTATGTGAGGCTCAATTGACAAGTGGTGTAAAAATTGTGGACCGTGTCATCTTCGCAGGAAAGACCATCTAACTCAGAAAGCTCCGTTACAGCCAATTGTTACCAAGAAACCCCTTGAAATAGTTGCTCTCGACCCCGCAAAGTTATCCCCAAGTCGCACCGGTTACACTTACGCACTCACCATAGTTGATCACTATTCAAGATTCCTGGTGGTAGTTCCAGTTAAAGACTTAACTGCGGAAGTAGCGGCTAAAGCATTCCAGAGTTACTTTTGTCGCCCCCATGGGTATCCAGACCAAGTCTTGACTGACCAAGGGCCAGCCTTCGAATCAGATCTGTTTCAAGAATTTCTAGGACTATAGGGGTGTAAGAAGATCAGGACCACACCATATCTTCCTCAAACAAACGGTTTATGCGAGAAAATGAACCACATCGTGATTAACATGCTCAAGACCTTACCCCTCGAAGAGAGAAATCAATGGCCTGAAAAACTTCCAGACCTTGTGGATATTTACAACCACATACCTGTTAGTTCAACTAACTACACACCTGCTTACTTGATGCGAGCAAGACCAGGTAAATTACCAGTTGATTTAGAGATTGGACCCATCGAACCAACACCAGATTCTCTAGATGAAGATTGGATAAGCCAACGCCAAGAACAGTACAAGAAGGTACAAGAGAGTATTGAAAGAAACTTGAACATAAGCAGAAGCAAACAAGAACATGACTTTAACAAGCACGCCTCAGCTGAACTTTTGACAACGGGCGAACTAGTGCTAAAAAGGAAGAGAAAAACCAACAAATTAGATGACAATTGGGAATCAGAACCCTACACAATTATGCCGTCACAATATGACAACTCCAAAACTTGTGTTATCAGCAAATACAAAGGAAATACCTTTACAACTGTATCAAGAGACCATTTAAAGAAATATCCAGAACAGTTAATACCCCAAGAAATCAGTTACCCTACAGTAACAGTTGAAAAACCAAAAGAAAATCTCGTCCATACAGAAATTAGAGACTTACCAGCCGACTGGCCACAATGCAATGGTGCATATATCATACCAGTTATTTCTTTCTACCAACCTGTAGAAAATCAAGAACCATTACCAAATCAACCAGTTCAAGAAGAACCAAATCAAATGCAAGAGATGCAGCCTGTTATCTTGGAACCTGAGATTCCTGTAATCGGTGAACCTGCTAGTCTCACAGTAAGACAAAGAATTCCTAGATATTTACCTACATTACCACCTTTAACAGAGGATAGTCCAGTAAACAGATTACGTACCTACTAAGGAATCCCAGAAACACGTAGGAGCAAAAGACCAACAACCAGTACGTACACTACAAACATAGCTTTTGAAACACCCACACTATGCAGATCCATACGTAGTACATTAGGACAACCCCCAAACAAATATGGAGAATGGGTTTAAAATATAGTGGAACCATGTTACCTGTTAAACACTGTAAAAAGTAGTGTACAGAAGGGTGGAGGAACTGGGCTCTGTCCCAAGTAAATCAAGTTGGGGACAGAAAGTGCCTGGATAGGGTAAGAAGGGTAGACCCGGCCTCCTAAGCAGAGACACCCATAGTGAATGTATAAAGTTAAATGTATACCCGTGTATGTGTTTAAGCCATCAGAGACTTTACTGCTGGACTTTACCCTTTTTCCCGTATTATAAACTTGGACAATTGTCACAGGACTTGTGTGACCAAAAACTTACTTTTTCAAGCCTGCGGCAGATGGACTAGTGCCGTATGGACTGCTTTTCATATTTTTCCTATTTTTCCCTTTCTTTTCAGTGATTTTTGTATTTTTCAATTTAAGACTTTGTAAATACCGGTTATTAAATGTGTATAAAATGTTTAGAGGTTAAGTTGTAAAGAAAACCTTTTGCTCAGTCCGGGAGAACTGAGGTTAACTAAGGGGGAATGTGGCACCCTGGCACCCTGATTGGGGCACCACAGAACTGTTAGTACGCAAATGGAATATACACAGCGAGCAGAACTCACTAAATAAACACCCTTTTCACACCCCTTTTCACCCCAGGCCTCTAGGGGGAGCTCCATTGGTTACCTTAAGCCAGTTCCCCCTATAAGTACGGGTCCTGGAGGGAGAAACAGTGGAGTGTGGAGTCACTTTAGAACTGTGAACAGCTAGGAGAGCTGACCTGGTACTGGAGCCACACTAGGCCCATACCAGCACACCCGGGAAAGTGAGAGACCCTTGCAACTGGGGTCATAGGACAAGAGGCAAATACATCAAAGGGACAGAAGAGTTATCCCAACTCACCCTAACAATCCGGGCACTGGGTTCGAGTTGCAGGAGCTACATCGCAGGCTGCAGAGAAACCAGCACCCCAATCAGGGAAGTCTAGCTCCCTGTAACACCTGAAGCACCATCAGATGAAAGCCCAGGGAAGGAGAAGTAATTACGCCTAACCCCTTTTATAGTACCCTCAGTGCAGCAACCTCAGGTGAATCACGTCCCACCAGAACGTGCAACCCGGTCCGGCAGGATTCCATATCCACCAGACCTCACCAGAACAGTGTATATAAGGAAGCCTACAGCACTGCTTGCTGTGGAAACTCCAGGAGTGTCAACTTCATCACCCGGTCGAGTGTACCTGTTGTCATCAGTAAAGGTACCAAAAGACTTTATGTGTCCGTGCATTACTCCTGGGCTAACCCGCAGTAACTACTGAGCTGCCGTATTCCAGCTAGTGCAGCTCCTGGCCCCGGGGACCCCTGCTCATCCTGTGGGGAGCATCCCATCAAGCTGCCCCACATCCCCCGGAGGCCCAAGCAGTGCCGGTGCAATCACCGGAATCCCACAGGTGGCGTCACAACAAACAAGAATCATCCCCATCCTTTCATCCCTTTTGATCTGACCACCGGGCCCCACAGCCTCAGGCGCGGAGCCGTGACAAGTGCTGCATTGCCTGAGACGTGAGCATCTGGCAACGGTGAGTCACAAGACAGCCCGCTGAGTGAGAGCTCAGGGGGGTGGTACAGCCAAGGGCTGTGGTGCAGTGACACTTCATATGGACATTTTTATGAACTATGTGTTGGTGCACTTTATATGGACTTGGTTGCTATGGGCGACCGCACGACGCACCCCAGCATCTTGCCGGTGACCCAGCGAGGTCACGAAAACGTCGCACTCAAAGTATTAGGAGGCCCTAGGGGTCCCGAAGACAAAGTCAGCATGCTCAAGGTTCCGGTGCCCTAGGTGTCACAAAGTCGCCAAGGCAGCGCCAAATCCGGATCTTCAAAGGACACATTTAATTGTGTGTGATACTGTGTTCAACCCCCACAGGTTTGAACAGAGGGGGGGAGGTATGTGGTGATGCAGCCCATGGCAGGGTGCATCACACAGGTGGTCTGTGTGTGATACTGTGTTCAACCCCCACAGGCTTGAACAGAGGGGGGAGGTATGTGGTGATGCGACCCATGGCCGGGTGCATCACACGGGTGGTCGGTATATGGCTCTGTTCACATTTATCCGGTTTTACTGTGGGTGTGCTGTGTTAAATTTACCCGGAACACAGGGAGTTAACAACTGAAAGTGAGTGCTGTAGACCTGACAGATTCATGAGCCTGATGAGCGGCTGTGAACAAGGTGTGCTGATTGCATAGCAGCCCAAGTGGGTGTGTCAGTGTGGCTGTGGCAGCCACGATTGAGAGCTAGCCAGGTGTCTGTAAGATGGATTGTTCAGAGTCGTCAGACTGCAGAGATCAGTCTGAGAGGAGACGACAGACTGCAGATCAGATCAGATTGCAGGGGAGTTCAGACTGCAGAGTCCAGGGAGAGACGGCAGTCTGGAGACAGAAACCAGATTAGAGACACAGACACAACAGAGACCAGAAAAAACAGACATGACCCTCTGAGGGAGAGGACGTGTCTCAGAGGGGTCCCATCCCCTTTGAGGGGGATGAGGCAGGACGCCTGGCTCTCCAAGCCATGAGACGCCGGTCCCTCTGAGTTGTATGAAGCCTGTGGCCAGACCGAGAGGTTAGTGGAGCACCTGGGTGTATCGGGGGTCCTGGCTGAACTTGTAGGGGGCTCACTCTGTCCATGGCGTTGAGGCTGCCATCCGGGATCTCTGCCTGTGTAGGTAAGGCTTGGAGGCAGCTGGGCATCAAGGGCAGGGTGATGAGACCTTGGGGGATGCTTTGACTGCCCTAAAGCTCAAGTGGCTAACAACCTGGTCTGGGCCTAGAGGGCTGAAGTCCATGCTGGACTGTGCTGGTGTGTGTGGTCTGAGCCTGACAACTGATGTCCATAGAAGTCCATGAGGGACAGTGGAAGTACATGTGGTGGCTTAAGGAAAAGGGCCATGTATGATATGGGGCTGTTCGGTCCGTGGATGAATGGAAACAGAGCAGAAGCCCCTGGGACGGGGAGAAGACCAGGTCCTGTGAGAATGGAGCAGTGAGGCCAGACGACAGGGGTTAATAGAGTAGCGGGAGTTGGGAAGTCGGGCTGACCCTGGAGAGGCTAGCGAGGGCGTGTTTGGTGCAGCTGCTTTCCTGGAGGTCTGGCCTGGTGATGGCGGACTTGGAAGTGGTTGGCGACCTGGAGACACGTGCCAAGGAGTTCTTGGGGGCCTGTCTTGCCCTGGAGCTCTGGTGACTAAACCCGGGTCAGGGCCTGGTTCAGAGCAGCCAGAGCACTGTGTAGAGGCTGGGAATAGTTAGCAGCCTGTGGGAAGGGACTGGACTCTCCAAAGGGGAATTAGGCCACAGAAGAGCCTGGCCGTAGGGTAGATACCGTCGGGTGTGCATAGGGGTGTGCCGACCAGGCCTGGATCCCTATGGGACGGTGTATTACCCGTGTACTCTGTGTGTGTACCGGTACCGTAAGGTAACCGGGTGTAGAAGGAGATGTGCAATATAATTTATGTACTGCAGAATGTAATGTAGTGAGCTATGCATTCATGATGTAATGTGATATTGTTCCTACGGGAATGTGAGTGTATAATGTATTTATTCTGTACGTATGTGAGATGAGCAGCTTACACTTAATAAACTGCTGCATAGTGGTTAAAAACATGTTCGGGTGTCATTTTACTCTGTCAAGCGAACCCCCAAGAGTACGCTACCTCACAGTATCCAAAGCATAGCGGTTAGACAAATATATGAAGTTATTACAAAAGGCAGCATTGCCCAAAAAAGGGTGGGCCGCACATTAGATCACAATCCTCTAGGCACACACTTCGCCCTATAATACTGTGTCAAGGTTGTAAGATGCATCTCTATAGACAACAGCTTTTTCATGTCATTTTCATCCTTGCGTTTGGAGTTCATCAAAGATGGTACACTCAGAAAATCTGCATTTCTTTCTGCTCCCTGCTCCTCATCCTCAGTGGAATAACAAGTCAGTCCTGGTTCTATTTTAACTTAATGCTGTGCAAATCTCAGCAGAGACATTATAGAAAAGAAGAATCCGAGCAGCACAGCTGGTGACAGGGTGCAGAGACAGTCAGGGCAATGCTCCTATTTGCATTCATATAAAGGGTTTAGTACGCCTTTATTAGGCCATCAGATTGTATCCCGTAGAACCTTTGTCTTCAGCTTTGAAAGGGGGAACTCAATATGTTTATAGGGGTTCGGATCCCGCTGCGGTCCCTCTGTTGTATAACAGGATGTATGGATTGGAGGTGAGGGATTTTAGTCATAGGGCTCAGAGTTCTTTTTAAACGTCCTGTATAAAGCTCCAGATGTGTAGGGGTTAATTTACACCTTTAACCACTCTAGATATCTTATATATACAGTTTTGAGGTACATTGAGCACTTTATACTGCACAAGCACTTTCTTTATGTTATCCAAGACGTTGGAGTTTTAAAACATGGAACCACATCTCCAGAATAACCTTTGGGTGTACAGGGAGCTTATGACGGAGTGCGCAGGCGCCGGAGCACAAAGATAGCGGCCGCGACACTTCTGGTAACCCCTGGCAATAAGGGAAACTCTGGATAATGATGTCGTCACTTCTGGGACGCCAGAGGCTCACTCAGCGTATGAGGCATGGTGTAAGTAATCACACACACATGTAACTGTTATGAATATCGGCAGGTGCCAGTAGTGTGCAATCAGCAGGATCATTAAGACATATAAGCAGGTATGATGGAAAGGAAGAAATGTATGTACAGACTTGGGTCCAGGGGCGTAACTACAACAGGCGCAGGAGTTGCGATCGCACCTGGCCCTGCAGCCTAGGGGGGCCCCAAAAGTCCCTTTGGGCCATAGGAAAAGACATACTATTAAATATTTGCAATAATTGGGGGCCCCGTTGGAGCTTTCGCATCGGGGCCCCAGGGCCTGAAGTTACACCACTGCTTGGGTCGCACTACTGTGGGAGATAATACATATGAGGATCTGATGTAAAGTTATGTATACACACTTTATGCTCTGTACAATTTTAATCAGATAAGGTTTAATGATGTAATTGGTTTGTAATTTGTGTAGGAACATAAAAAGCTGTGATGTTTAGTGGGATGTTGCTGGAGGAAGGTTCCTAGAACCGAAACGTCACCACGATGTTCTGATGGCCTAATAAAGGTGTACTAAACCCCTTTTGGAGTGCTGCAGTCCTCTTTTATGCTTTATATCAATGCAAATAAGAGCATTGCCCTGACTGTCTCTGCACCCTGTAACCAGCTGTGCTGCTCGGATTCTTCTTTTCTATATTGTCTCTGCGTATCCATAGAGATAGAAGTAAAACCTATGTATTTGAGAAGAAATAAATGTGTTTTTTTTTTAAAAAAAAACTACGTTTGTAGATTTTTGTATACTTATCTTTGTAAAAAGTAAGGTGCTTGGTACAGATATTGGTTAATACGTTTGCTCATCAACCGCAGCAAGGTGACCTTATATGTGATGGGTCCCTAACCTACTATGCTCCTTTCTTCGGCCTTATCAAAGCATTTATTTTTTATACATTTTTTTGGGAAGTGGGAGGATTTTTGGAGTTTACTGGCTCCATAGCTTTACTCTGCATTCCCCCTCCCATCAACCCCAGGTTGCCTTTGATTGAAGTGAGTCCTCCCACTGGCCCCGGGGAGTCTATGGATGAAGCGTGGGTTGTTCTGGCCTAACCCGAAGCCGGCACATGCCTGGCCTTTGATCCTGGAGTTGGAGGAGCTGGAGCAGCAAATCACCAGCCTCCAAGCAACCCAGGTGATGGAACAATACCTAAAGGCCCAAGTGCCTTGACTGCCAGTGACTGAGCCAAGACAGAAGTGCGCTGAGAATCTGGATGCTGCAGCGTGACCACATAAAGGTGGCCCAGCTATACACCTCGACTTGGTGGGCTCCCTAGAGACCCCTCTGGAGATCTGTCGTTGGCCCTGGAAAGTGCCTTACTGGTTTGGGGTGGACAGGCCAGGTGGACGAGCCCCTATAGAAAAACTCTAACCCCCATTAGAGCCAATCGGATGGGGGTGAATGGAGAGCTCAAAAGCTGAGACATTGTACTGGGTGCAGCCCGGGGATAATTTATTGGGTTCCCCCAGGAACTGACCGCCGAATCCCTACTAGCCATCAACCCTGTTTCCGCTGGCCAAGGGAACCCAAGGGAGTGGCAAGCTGAGCGGCAAACGGCTACAGCAGCTGCAGAAAAGGCGTGCTGGACCAGCTATAGGGCCCTCCGGGCCAGTGCGCATCAGGAATAGCGAGAGGGGAGGAAGACAAACCGAAGGAAGCCTCAGGTTTGAAGGATAGTATCGATAGTCACAGTCGACCTATATAAGGGGTACGGATTTAAAAAGGAGTCCAGGCTGTTACCTGAAATATTTGTTGACCACAAGGATGTTGAGCGACATTTACTCCGAAATGCAGACTGCGACCTCTACCCTGGCGACCTGGTAGAGTACACTACACTGTTTGCACAGAGGAGATCTTACGTCATCGATGTTACTAGGGCCCAGTCTGTAGAAGGAACTGTGGAACCAAAAGGGCAGGCACCTACAGTAGCTGACCACAACAACATAGATAGGGACAATGCAACTCAGCTGCAACCCATTGCCTCGCCTGCTGCCTGCGACTTGGATCCTAGCCCGACGGCCTGGCTAGGCCAAGGACGCGGTATCCTGCGGTGTACGTGTGACCACGGTGAGGTCCCTCCTGGATCAGTTGCCTCAGGCAATAGGTCTGGGAGCGCCCCCTACTGCACTGTAAATGTGGTGTGTCAGGACATCTACACTGCCTCCAGTCGAAGCCGTGAGGACAATAGCTAGACACTTTAATAGTACCTAATAAGTTAGCTGCACCGTTGTGCCTACAGGTAAGCCTTTGTGTTATGTTTCAGGTAACTACAGTTGAGCAACTAGATTAAAATTTACAGTAAAAGCTAAGATATGCACGGTTGTGTTACTAATGTTGGCTGTCCAAGCCTTAATTGAGTGAAACTTGAATGGACATTTATGTTCATAAGACTGCGGTATGACCAAGACTAACTTGTAAATAGTTGTGCCTCTTAAGATGCCTCTGCTGGTTATCAAAGGAGAGCCATAAATTGCAATTCAGGAACTCTTGCACTTTAACCAAACTTTTGTACTTTTAATTATTTTAAAAACCGTTGGCGTGGCCGAAGAATAAGTAAATATGATCTGTATGCTCTGTAGCCAGGCCCAGGGGTGAAACCTCAATGAAAGGTGGTTTGAGGGGTAATACACCAATACACTGCACTTGCGCCGTTTACAGAGTTTGTTTTATACTTGTTATATTTGTCATATAACATTCAAGCAATGTACCTTAAGGAAAGATAGTGTTATTTATAAAAAAAATTGTGTGTTCTGCTTAACACCTTTGCACTTTCATTGCAGCCCACGGATGTGCTGGTTTTAGCAAGGGGGTAATGTGGCGCCCCTTTCGTCCGGCCACCAATAATGGTATTGCATGCACTTCACATGTTTGGCATCTAGCCCAGAGGTAAGAGGGGAAACCATTGCCATGACCCCCAAATGCAACCAACACACCTGAAGTACAGGCCAGGGAGGTGCTGGGAGCAAGAAACCCACATTCAGGACAGTCCCCACCTACTGGCTGGAGAGAGGAGTTAGGTTAGGAGTGAGTGGCAGAGAAGGAGACATTATCTCCTTTTTAAATATCCCATAACATGTCCGGCCTGGGCCACAACCTCTGGGCACCGCCACTGTGATTCTTGAACTGTTTGCCCTGGATGGTTGAGTACCCCGACCCTATGACTGCAAACCAGAGACTATTTCACAGTCACTTAGAAAGACACCTGGGACAAGAAGACAAGTGTTGGGTGTGTGTGGTAAGTACAATGGAGCAAGATACAGTTGGAATGTTAAGTGGCAACAGAGAATTACTGTACAGAAAAAGGTCCAGAGTTGGTGTCATGGGAGAATCTCAGGAAGGAAAAGGTGAGAACATCAGAGGGAAATGGTTCTAGGTGCAGCCTTCTAAGGCACCGCAGCCAGAGACTTGGTATGGGATTAATTGCGAAACATATTGGTCTGTGTGCTGCTATCTCAAGAAGATAGAAGTTCACCTTTACCATACTGCCTGTTTAATGTTCACAAAGTTTGGTCGCCTGTAACCACAATATAATACCTCTGTATTATGCAGGAGAGAGCTTAATGTGTATTGCCTGCTACCCTTTGTAACCCCACTTGTCCTTGAGGAAAGAGGACTTTGTTTTTATCAACTTTTTTTTTTTTTTCAATGGTCTTTTTATTAGTGATGTTTGCATAACATAACAATAAACATTTTTTAAGAGTGTAAGAACATCAAAAAATGTCAGAAAATGTCAATGGTATTACAAAGGCACTGCATGGTGTGAACATAATATAACGTGCGCATATTCATCTGTACATGGCATATAACTGGGGTTCTCCAAGTTATTCGTTGGTGTTGGTAGACTGGTTGAAAGTAGGAGGGTTAGTATGTGCCATCTCACAATCGCATTATGGCTTACAAAATCTCAGACGTGTGCCCTCCTCACGTCTGGAACTGTCTTGGTTTCTGTTATCCATGCAATACCATATGAATAGGTAAACAACAATATTTATCAATTAATGTTTTTATCAACTTGACTGGTTTCCGCAACTTGGGACAAAGGGGTCTGGCACCGCTCATAGAGCAACTGGCCGGAACATAAAAGTGTTCACAGTAGCCACAGTACAAGAAAAACTTGCCCATGGGTACCGCCCTGAGACACGTTACACATGGCTTAGACTGCAAGATGCAAGTTCCTCACACAGAGAACAAAGCTAAAAGGAAACCCATGACGCAAGTAAAGAAACGCCTGAAGTTGGTTAACCCAAGATGGCAACTAGAAGCATGGGCTTTAAAATGGCGACAGGTCGTGTATGAACAACGCTTGGAAATGAGTCCTGCCTATTGTCTGTTGCCATCTGCATTTGCCTCCATTATTTTTGGTAGCTGTTCACATGCAGCTGCCTCCTCCAGCCTTCAGGTTTTTTTCACATCAGCTTCATTCACCCAGACTTGACATTCTTTACCCATAAGTACGGGATGGGCTGGTGGGGGTTAAACTGTGAAATAGCCCAGACACGTGTGGTGCAAGCTGCAGGTGTCTGAGCCTCAGTTGCTCTTCATCCACCAAACATCCTGGCAGCATGGGAAGCAATGTTTGACATGTATGGGTGAGTGTTTGCTTTAAATGGTCCTCTTTACACTGTATTATGCTGTCTACAGGACACATCAGAAATATAAAAATAAGTAGAGTTAGGACTACTCCAACGGAGACTTCCTTGACGCTGGGGGAGTGGCTCAGGAGATTCAATGCTGCAATCTCCTGCAAAATGTCTCTATTTTTGTGCAGTATGGCATTAACAGGTGTAGATACACATATTTATTTTTTTGCAATTTCCGGCTGTGCTGGCATTTTGTTTTTCTGACGATTACAATCAGTATACAGTACAAGAGAAGTGTTACTGTGCAGTGTATATACACTGAATAATAGAGATACTGAGGATTACACCCAGTATACAGGACAGGAGAAGTGGTGCTGTGCAGTGTATATATACAAAATAATACAAATACTGAGGATTACACCCAGAAATCCATAGAAAAGGTGTCCAGCTCACGTCATAATAAAATCTTCAAACTTTATTTTCAGAAGTTTAAAACATAGTGTTCAACCCTTCAATGGGTCTTAGTCATAATACAAATGAGAATAGATCCCAAACCTCCTTATAACTGCATTCACTTCTAGGCAGTAGCACACAATGGTAGATCAATCTCAGCTGGTCACACACATCAATAGTAACATTAAAAATATGTTGTAACAACAACATATAGAGATTACAAGATTGTTTGTAGAAAAATATGGCAAAAATTAAAGATAGAAATAGAGCACACATTTAATAACCATAAACTCAAATAAAGTGCAAGAATTACACACATATCAGCATAAATGAATTAGCTTACTCATAATAGTAAAATATACATATGAAAAAAACAGAGAACATGAATCAAAACCAAAAATATATGAGAAAAAATAATTTAAAAAATACAAGGCGCGGTAGAATTAATAAAACAGCGCTACATCATTACTCTGATTTAAAGAGGGAGCTCTGGAACCCAATTTAAGGATCCAAGAAAACCTCTTTTTTATGCAACAGGTATTTGGTATTATCGCCCCTCTGTCTGCACACTACTTTATTAAGGGCCGTTACCTGCAATGATGACACATCTCCTTTATGGATATTCAAAAAATGCTTAGAAGCACCAGAAAGACTCCGTGTGGTTTTATTTTGGCAGTCATATATATGTTCTGAAATTCTACTGCGTAACGTTCTAGAGGTGGAACCAATATAATCTAATTATATACAATATTTTCAGTGCCACAATTCATGAACTGTCGGATATCATAAGTTTTCTGAGTCTTTGATGAAGAAAAACTCTGAGTATTCCGCATGTATCCACACAAATTACAGGATTTCTTGTTACACCTGTAAGAACCAACCGTCTGCAACCAATTTTAATTTATGACCATTTCAAGGAAAAAACAAAAGGTGCCAGCACTTGACATTGGCAGGGTGGCTCAAAAGATTATTTAATCTAATGTCTCAAATTTTTTAGTTTTTGAAGCAATATGTGTATTCAAACAATTTTTATGTTTTCTGGCAGTGCTGGTGCCTTTTATTTTTTCCTTGGAATGGTCGAGTTAGGGCCACTTCACACTGCGGCATGATCCGGTCCGGTTCTGTCTGGGAGGACCCAGACAGCTGCAGACCGGATCAGCACACAGGACTGGGGGGCTATTCTGCCCTCCGGTCCTGTGTGCAGCGCACGCAGCTGCAGCCGCTGACAGGTCAGGACCGCGTGCTGATCCGGTCCCCAGCTGTCTGGGTCCTCCCGGACAGAACCGAACCGGATCATGCCGCAGTGTGAAGTGGCCCTTACTGACCACCACTTTGCAATGCACGCCAGATTTTGTCAGTTTTTACCTGTATTGACACTAGCATTCTTGGTAACTGTTCACACACGGTTATCATACCCAGCCCTCAGGCATAGTTCATTTTAGCTTCATTCACCTGAACCTAACCTGTTTTTATCCATGAAGGCTGGTCAGGTGCAGTGAGGGTTAACTGTTAAAAGCCCAGACATTTGTGATGTAGGCTGCAGGTGCAGGGTCTGACTTACGTTAATTCATTTGTACTGACCTGGCACCTTGGAAGCATGTCTGAGATGCATAAGGTGAGTGCTACCTTTATATGGTCCACTTTATGTTCAAGTTTGAGGTCTTATGACACAATAAAATGTAAAAATTATAGAGTAGGACCACTCTATCTGAGAATGCCTTGACGTTAGCAGGGTGGCTCAAAAGATTATTTAATCTTTTGCCAAATGTCTCAAATTTTTTACAGTTTGGAAGCAATATGTGTATTTACATAATTTTTATGTTTTCTGGCAGTGCTGGCGCCTTTTGTTTTTTCCTGAGAATTACACCCAGTATACAGGACAGGAGAAATGGTACTGTGCAGTATATATACAGAATAATACAGATATTGAGGATTACACCCAATATGCAGGACATGGTACTGTGCTGTGTATATATACATAATAATACAGATGTGTAATAATATATATACAGAATAATACAGAGATGGAAGAGAGAAGAGAACCAACCACCAGCAAAACCAGCATCAAAGAGCCCCATCAGCAGTCACGTAACCATCCCAATACATCACAAAATCCTGATATTGTCCTAATAATGGACTCAAATGGGAAGTACCTAAATGCACAACGGCTATTCCCAGGAAAATGGGTCAGTAAAATTCACTGTGCAACTATTGAACAGGTGATAGAGAACATTAATAATCCACGGTTTACCAACCCAAACCATATTATTATGCACACAGGTACAAACAATCTGCTAGACCAGCACCAGCAGATCGCAGTACAACTGATCCAATTAGATGGCAAAACTAAAATTCCATGACAGCAAAAACATTCTGTCATCTTTGCTCCCAAAAAAGGACATCCAGGCAAACCACCCAAAGCATCAATATGGACCTGACCGAAAGGATCAATACTGTACCAAATGTGACCCTGGCACAACACCTTTCCATAAACCACCCTCACCTCTATGACAATAAGCACTTCAACAAACATGGAGTCAGCCTCCTGGCCAAAGAGCTGAAAGACATCGTACTAAACAGAGACCCCAGGCCTGGATTCAACAGTGACCATAATCACACTGAAAGACCCCCTGACAATGAAAAGGCAGAAGACCCCAATCCTATCTCCAGAAGCTGGAAACAAAGCTCTTCACCCAAAATCAGACCATCAGAGGAGGAGACCTCCATGGAGGGGACCACCGAACCCACACAAATACATGCAGAGCAGAGATGTGGATGAGATAAAGACCCTGCTCAGCGCACTGTGCAGGAAATTAATGTGACTGGATGGAACCAGGCACATCTACAAAACAGTCAGAAATTCAGTTTATCCTACACAGCCATAATCATTACAAGGTATATACACACAAGATATATAGAAAAATAACTTCACTTACAATCAGCAGCTGTAATATTCAGGATCTCGATACCTCGACCTTTGGATGTAAAACAAATGACCCTGACTTTATACAAAGACTGAAAACTATACACCATATTCCAAATTATAATGCAAATTGGTTTTAAGTGTCAGAGTTTTTTGGGGGTTTTTTTGTCAATGAAACCCATTGATGGTATTGTGTCTCAGGGTTCTTTGGATCACTTAAATCAATTTCAGATACCTGTGATCATGGGCGTACCCAGGGTGGGGCAGGGGGGACAGGTACCCCCCCCAGAAGCATGGGTGCACGCACATATCATGATGAGGCTACCGCCACCTGTCTTAGTAGGTAACAGTTGCCTCAGGCAGCGCTGGCGGTGAGCAGAGGGCAGGGCGGAGCAGTAGTTTTAATCTCGCTTTCATTGTCTGCCGGACACTCTGCACTGCAGATCAGCTTGGCAGGGACTGAGTGATGACATCATCACTGAGCTCCTCGTCGTTCTGCCGAGCCCTGCAGCGCAGAGCGGTCGACAGACAAACTGAAGTTGGGGAGACTGCTGGAGGCTGGAGCTGCAAGGACTGTCTAGGAGAGGAAAAAAAGATGTAAATACGTTATACTTGTTAAATAAGAGACAAGAGAGTGACCTGAGAGATAATGTGGGGGGTCAGGAGCCCTATGGGGGGCTGTATATGGGAGCCCTATGGGAGGCTGACTGTATATGAGATGGACTGCCATCTCATATACAGCCCCCCATAGGCTCCCATGTCATATACAGAAACCCCATAGGGATCCCATATCATATATAGCTCCCTAAAGGGCTCCCATTATGGGAGACCTATGGGGGGCTGTACATGATATGGGAGCCCTATGAGGGACTATATATGATATGGGAGCCCTATGAGGCATTGGGGGTGTTGTATATGAGATGGGACTCACATATCATATACAGCCCCCCATAGAGCTCCCATATCCTATACAACCCCCCATAGGGCTCCCATAATGGGAGCCTTTTAGTGGGCTATATATGATATGGGAGCCCTATGGGGGGGCTGTATACGAGATGGGAGCCCTATGGTACCTTGGGGGCTGTATATGAGATGGGACTTATATTTCATATACAGCCCCCCCATAGGGCTCCCCAGTGGTGTAAGTAGAGTCTGATGGGCCCCGGTGCAAAATTTAGGCCTGGGCCCCCACCTTCCGTGTGCACGTTGGTCAGATGTATGGGCCCCGTGTAATGCTCTAAATCCTATAAAGACTCGCAAATTGACCCTTCTCCCCCTTCATTATGCATTAATGTCCCTCATAATGTTATCTATGGTCCTCACCCAGAATATGGCCCTTATAGTGGAACATATGTCCCCCATGACTGGTTTATATGGCCTTCTTACTCTGCCATTTTCCTCCAATTATTATAATGCATCCCCACATTCCTCCTTACATTACAATGTACCCCATAGTCCTCTGTGTATTATAATGCATCCCATAGTCCTTCATTCATAAGGTAGCCCCCATAGTCATCCAATTATTATAATGCAACCTCATTATCCTCTATATAGTATAATGCAGCCTCATATGCGTCCATATAGCATAAAACAGCCTCACAGCCCTCCATACCATATAAAGCACCCCCATAGTCCTCCATACAATATAATGCACCCCCACAGTCCTCCATACATTATAACGCAGATCCATATAGTATAATGCACTTTCATAGTTCTCCATATAATTCACAGGGCACAAGGGGGAGACACGGGGGAGAGGCACAGCCCACAGACTATAAAGCATGTAGCCTCTATATTACATATACTGTATATCTAGCCCCCAGCCTCTATATTATATATCCACAGCCTCTGTATTTTATATACACAACTTGCAGCCTCAATTTTATACATATATATAATTATCCAAAAATTTAGAAGAAACAGACGGCACTCACCATTAGATGAAGGTTCTTTTAATCCAAGTGCTCCATTAGGAGGTGCGGGTTACAAACTTTATGTGGCGGGGAGGGAGGTGCGGGGAGGACGACGGGCGCACGTGTGATGTAGACAGGAGTGGCGGCCTTTTCATAGGAGCGAGGTGGGCATTTCAACCAGCGGAGCGGCAAGGACTAGATTGAGAAGAAACTTCCAGACCATTTTCAGCTAATTTCTATTCCTCGTGGGAGATATTAAAAGTTAATTTGTGAGGTACACAAGGGGACTGCTGGGCATATAGAGTGGTCACAGGAACCCTAAATACATCATGTATAAGGTGGTAGGCAGGAGTCAGAATGGCCAAAGGGGGTGACAGGTTCCCTTTAAAGGGAACCTGCCTGCTCTTTTTGAAATTCCCGCTTCCTGTGGTACTCTGTGGATTGCTCTCAGTGTGAGAAACAAGATACAAATCTTGTAGTTGTGATACCTTTTAATGGCTAACAAAAATAAAATAAATGATGTTATAAGGCGAGCTTTCGAGACGACTCAGGTCTCTTCATCAGGCATGGTATGACAAGATATTGAATGAAACTCAAAATATAGGCATGCACAACTAAAATGATTGGACATTTGACTAAATTAACATTACAAAGACTGGACATTTGGCAAAACAAACAAAGCTGCCTTGGAGAGGATCTTCAAACAGGCAGGCCCAGTGGTAATAAAGTCTTTAGGACACTAAATTATAAGAAAACCTGGTGTCTAAGATTTCCATGTCTTTGAACAACATTGTTTAGACGTGGTAATGAGCCATAAAGCCATCAGCGATGTTCAGTCCATTCTGTATACAATTGAAGCTTCTAATTAGCTTGGATTCACAGACTCTTCGATGTTTTTGGGATTTGAAATTACCTCTCAAAATTAAAACCTTCATATTATCAATGTTATGTCCTTGGCCAGAAAAATGCTCCGCTACTGGAAAATTGATTTTTTTGTGTGTAATTGTGTGACGATGAGACCTCATCCTTGCTCTTAGACGCTGCCCAGTCTCCCCAACATAGAAAGAACCTACTGGGCAAATGGTGCACATAATTAAATATACCACATTGGAAGAGGAGCATGTGAAAGTCCCAGGAATCTTGTAATCCTGCTGTGTATTGGGAATCTGTGTCCTGTCTCTGGTCTCTATGTGAGCACAGGTCTTGCAGCTCTTCACATTGCATGGATAAGTTCCTTTTGGTGTATCCGAGGGCATCAAACTTCGGACCATGATGTTTCTTAAATTGGGAGGCTGCCTGTAGCACAGCAAGGGAGGGTCTTTGAATATTATTTTAAGTCGGTCATCCTTGTGTAAGATGTGATGAAGTTTCCTGGCAGTTTTCCTTAGTACCTCAAGCTGTGGGTTGTAGGTTACCACCAGAGGAACACGATTGTTCTCTTCTTTTTCTCTGTATTGGAGTGCTTGACTTCTAGGGATCCTTGTGGCTTTAATGATCTGATCCTCAATGGAGGTGGGGTGGTAGCCTTGGTTTAAAAATTTCTTTTTTAGCTGGTTTAAGTGTTCATCCCTTTCCACTGGGTTGGAGCAAATACGGTTATATCTGAGGGCCTGGCTGTAGACAATGGATTTTTTTATGTGTTTCGGGTGGAAACTGTCCCATCTGAGGTATGTGGGACGGTCAATCGGTTTCCGATATACTGATGTCTGGAATGAACCATTTAGAATTTTTAAGGTGGTATCCAGAAAGTTTATTTCTGTTTTTGAGTGGTCCAGTGTCAGGTTTATGCTGGGATGAAGTTGGAATTTTAGAAGTTCATGTTCAGTTCCAGTCCAGATTATTAAGATGTCATCAATGAAACGGAAGTACGCCAAGGGTTTGATGGGGCAGGAGGCTAAAAAGTCATTTTCCAGTTTAGCCATGAAGAGGTTGGCATACTGGGGGGCCATTTTGCTTCCCATGGCAGTGCCGGTGCGTTGTAAATATAGTTCTTCACCAAAAGAGAAAATGTTGTGAGTGAGGATAAATCTGGTGAGCTTTAGAACTGATTCTGAAGGGATCCCATTGGCTTCAAGAAACAGTCAGCAGGCAGTAAGTCCATCTTCGTGTGGGATGTTAGAATATAAGGACTCCACATCCATGGTGGCTAAGATGGTACTCTCCGGGAGGGGACCTATTGTAGAGAGCTTATTTAGAAGGTCTGTTGTGTCCTGTATGTAGCTGTATGTCCTCCTTACCAGCGGTTTAAGGACATTTTCCACCCACCCAGAGATTCTTTCAGTGAATGTTCCCACCCCTGAGATGATGGGTCTCCCTGGGTTACTGGTTTATGAATCTTGGGAAGCATATAGAAAAATCCCATCCTTGGATCCTCAGGAATAAAGTCCAGAAAGTTTGTGGAATCCGTACCTAAACATTTGATGAGTTTTCTCAACTCCCTCATATATTTTGGAGTTGGGTCCTCGTCCAGTTTGGTGTAGTATTGTAAATCCATCAGCTGTCTGTGTGCTTCTTTGACGTAGTCCTTTGTATCCAGAAGAACAATAGCCCCACCTTTGTCTGCAGGCTTAATAGTGATCTCCCTGTTGTTCTTCAGGCTGTAAATTGCCCTTTTAATATATATTTATATTTTAATGTATATATAATTATGTGCACCATTTGCCCAGTAGGTTCTTTCTATGTTGGGGAGACTGGGCAGCGTCTAAGAGCAAGGATGAGGTCTCATCGTCACACAATTACACACAAAAAAATCAATTTTCCAGTAGCGGAGCATTTTTCTGGCCAAGGACATAACATTGATAATATGAAGGTTTTAATTTTGAGAGGTAATTTCAAATCCCAAAAACATCGAAGAGTCTGTGAATCCAAGCTAATTAGAAGATTCAATTGTATACAGAATGGACTGAACATTGCTGATGGCTTTATGGCTCATTACCACGTCTAAACAATGTTGTTCAAAGACATGGAAATCTTAGACACCAGGTTTTCTTATAATTTAGTGTCCTAAAGACTTTATTACCACTGGGCCTGCCTGTTTGAAGATCCTCTCCAAGGCAGCTTTGTTTGTTTTGCCAAATGTCCAGTCTTTGTAATGTTAATTTAGTCAAATGTCCAATCATTTTAGTTGTGCATGCATATATTTTGAGTTTCATTCAATATCTTGTCATACCATGCCTGATGAAGAGACCTGAGTCATCTTGAAAGCTCGCCTTATAACATCATTTATTTTATTTTTGTTAGCCATTAAAAGGTATCACAACTACAAGATTTGTATCTTGTTTCTCACACTGAGAGCAATCAACATTTTCTCAACTGGCTAACACGGTACCAAACCTTTTTCCTCTGTGGTACTCTGACGCACGGGCTGGAACATCATATCCGGCCTGGTGCATTCTGGGATCTGATCACATGCTCGGCCCGGCTTCAATATGCGCACTGCGCATGCGCCGGAGCCCAGCTGAACACGTAATCAGCCACCAGAATGCACCAGGCCGGATATGATGTTCCGAACAACCATGGCTTGCCCCCCCTAGTTTTGATCCTGGGTACGCCCATGCCTGTGATAATTAATTTGGCAGGTGAGCCCAATAAAAGGAAAACTGAGTGTTTCACAATATTAAGCAAGCCACAGTTTTCAAGTAACATGGGAAAGAAAAAGTATCTCTGCTGCCGAAAAGCAACAAATACTGCAATGACTTGTACAAGGGATGAAAACATTACATATTGCATGAAAACTTTAGCGTGATCATCGAACTGTGAAGAGATTTGTGGCTGATTCTGAGCACAGGCGTGTTTGTGCAGATAAAGGCAAAATGAGGAAGATTTCTGCCAGGTAAATTCATCGGATTAAAAGGAGCTGCTAAAACGGCCTTACAAACCAGCAAACAGATACTTGAAGCTCCTGGTGACTCTGGAGTCCCTTGAACCTCTGGGTGTAGGATCCTTCAAACGGTTGCTGTGGTGCATGAACCTACTATTCGGCCACCCCTAAACAGTGCTCACAAGCAGAAACGGTTGCAGTGGCCCCAGACATGCATGAAGACTAATTTTCAAACTGCAATTATTGGGAGAAGTGAACCGGGCACTAACCTGCTGCAGATTCTTTGCAGATAACGGCGGTGTCTGGGATCCGGTGCTCTGCTGGAGAAAAAAAAGTAGCGGCACACGGATTGGATCCAAAAATTTCCGGCGTTTATTTGTGCATCAAGTTACAGGTGGTGCAGGGAGGGGGGGCCCGTGGAAGAGGAGTACCTCGAAACGGTCCGTTGCACCTTCAGCACCCCCCCTCCCTGCACCACACCTGTAACTTGATGCACAAATAAACGCCGGAAATTTTTGGATCCAATCCGTGTGCCGCTACTTTCTGCAAATAATTTTCAAACTGTGTTGTTTACTGATGAGTGCCGAGCTACCCTGGATGGTCCAGATGGATGGAGTAGTGGTTGGTTGGTGGATGGTCACCATGTCCCAACAAGACTGCGACATCAGCAAGGAGGTGGAGGAGTCATGTTTTGGGCCGGAATCATTGGGAAACAGCTGGTAGGCCCCTTTAAGGTTCCTGAAGGTGGAACATGACCTCTGCAAAGTATATAGAGTTTCTGACTGAGAACATTCTTCTATGGTACAAATAAGCAAAAACGTGCCTTCAGGAGTAAAATCATCTTCATGCATGACAATGCACCATCTCATGCTGCAAAGAATATCTCTGTGTCATTGTCTGCTATGGGCATAAAAGGAGATAAACTCATGGTGTGGCCACCATCTTCCCCTGACCTCAACCCTATAGAGAACCTTTGCAGTATAATCAAGCAAAAGATCTATGAGGGTGGGAGGCAATTCACATCAAAACAGCAGCTCTGGGAGGCCATTCTGACATCATGCAAAGAAATACAAGCAGAAACTCTCCAAGACTCACAAGTTCAATGGTTCCTATGTTAACATGTAACTTGGCCTGTAATTGTACCTTCACACGCTGCAATCTCGCCTGGGAATCCTAAAGGCGATATGTCACCCCGGAGCAATCGCCGTGAAATTGTTTTACAGTTGTGGCGTGTGATGGGGGAATTTTGCGGCGATAAATCGCCTCTTGCCTGTCGCCTGATACCTGAGCACTGCTCTGAAAATCAGCCGCAATCATAGAGGTGATATTTCCGTGCTGTGGCGTGTGATAGGGCGATAGTGATGGAATCAGCGTCGCCTATGATTTCCCGTAGGCGTGCCACAGCATGCTGTAGTCTGCGCCCTGTGTGAACTTATTGGTGTGGGCTACTGTATTCCCATTGGCTGTCAATTGACACTGCGCCATATTTGATGAGCTGTCCGTCCAGCACCACACAATGGCAACGGCGTCATGTATTAGCCAGCCTTCCAGAGCAGGCAGACCAATTGGAATCCTGTTGCGTTGTCCAATGAGCGCATAAGGGGCGCGGTGTAAACCACTGAAGCATGCCTATCTTTTTGCCACGCTCAACATGCACGTCCACATTGCCTTTGAGATTGCGGCGTGTGAACCGGGGATGGGATTAGGCAGGATTGTTTCCACTGTACGCGAGGTGATTTCCGGAGCGACACATTGCCTTACTTTCAGGGTGCAATTGCGGCGTGTGAGGCTGCCATCGGCGTACGTTAGATTGCCTCATATCGCCAGCCATTATCGTGGCGTGTGAAGGTACCATTAGGACATTTTGGAGTTAAATAGCTTTTTATTTCAGTGTAGGTGACCTCCTAATGCAAATTCAACAAATTAGCATTTTCAGTTCTTTCAAACATATGAAATGTTTAGAAGCTCTACTGTGCCTAATAATTTGGAACAGTACATTTATAGATTTTTTTTAATTTTGAAGATTATACTGTTATCATTGGCAGGTTTCTTCAATAAAATTCGATGTATATTCTAACGGGTGATGACTTTTATTACACTGACTGTCATTTGCACTGACCATTTAGGAAAATCAGAGAAAAAGAACATTTGCATAATAATTTGAAACATGGTGTAGACATTTAGATCTTTCTGGAAACATGAACCAGAGACAAAAATGAATCTCTGGTGCCTATTGGAAACAGGGAAATCTCTGTCCCTGCCCTGAAAAATAAAAACATTAAAAAGGACCGGAGTTCAGGAGGAATATTGATATGGTATAAAGAGGAGCCACCAGTACATCAAGCCGGTAAAGAGAGGGGGCATCCACATATGGATCAGAATCAGCAGCTCCATCCTCACCTCTCAGTCTGATGTCCACCTCTGCGCCACCTACATACCACCGCCACGGTCCCCCTACTTCAATCCGGACTGCTTTGAGATCTTTCAAAGAGAAGCCGCCCATTATCAGGCCCTGGGCAAAGTTCTCATCTTTGGAGACCTCAATACAAGAACAGGGAGACAGAAAGACTTCCTGATCACAGATGGAAACATCTACATATTTGGAGCAGAGAATGATGGCCAAGACTCAGTACACACGGAGAGAAACAATTATGGCAGTTAGTCAACAAAAGGTAAAACGCTCCTGAACGTATGTAGAAACCTTGGGATTTCATATTCTTAATGGACGAACCAAAGGAGACTCTTTAGGAAGTTATACATTAAACTCCCATGTAGGGAGAAGTGTAGTAGATTAAGTCATTACAGATACGAACCTGACAAATATTAGCACCTTCATAGACACCCCACAAACGCACATGTCAGACCACAGCAAACTTCTGTACAGGTAAAATTCTTGCTGTATGCAGATGACCTGCTGCTGCTGTCACCAACCGAGAAAGGCCTCCAACACTACCTGAAAGTCTTAGAGAAATTCAGCTCCACCTGGGCACTACTGGTCATCCTAAAGAAAACTAACATTATGGTGTTCCAGAGGAGAAAGAGAAGATCAGACCAGCACCCTTCATTTGTCCTCAACAACTGCGCCCTTACAGGAACAGAAATATACCTACCTGGGCCTGGAGATTCACCAGTCAGGGGGTTTCAAACAAGCCATAGAGACCCTGAAAGACAAGGCCTGCAAAACCTTCTATGACATCCAAAGGAAACTCTATCATCTGAAGCCACCAGTGATGGTCTGGTTAAAAATCTTTGACTCTATCATCGCCCCAATCCTTTTGTATGGCAGCGAAGTCTGCAGTCCTCACACCTACCCAGACTGGTCAAGGTGGGATTCAAGCCCAACAGAAATATTCCACGGGGAATTCTGTAAGCCCCTTCTCCAGGTCCATTGGAGCACCTCCAACAAAGCTTGTCAGGTTGAGCTGGGCAGATTCCCTTTACACCTAATGGTCCTGAAGAGAGCGCTGTCATTCCAGGCTCACCTACATAGGAACAATCCAACAATCCAAGTTCCCATCACCAAGCCCTGATACATGTAGGTGAAACAGAAAAACCAGGACCCTCAGAACAGCCCACCCAAACCAAACCTAACCAGAAGACCAATCAAAACAACCTGAAAAAAGCCGGAATCAGGAAGATGGTAGACGAAGGCCAGGAGAGGTACTGTATGTCAGTGACCGGAAGAACAATATCATCAGCTCACAGAAACTGACCATGTACCGGATTCTAAAGAGAGACTACAGACTGGCCCCATATCTAGAGAAACTCCTGGACCCCAGAGACCGCAAGATCCTGAGCTGATATAGACTCAGTGCCCATAGTCAGGCCATCGAATCTGGCTGACACGGACAGAGCTACAATCCCAGGGAAGAAAGACTGTGCCAACACTCATCTATAAAATGAGAATGCGCATAGGGTCTTATCCTAAATAGGAATCAAATCCCATACAGTGTGAAAACTGCTCACCTGATTCAGTTGTGAAGCCCACAACTAGCTTGATCGCTCAACACAGCAGCCGCAGCCGGGACCGCACTTCCACAATCGTGGGGGTGAAACTCTATCCGGGACCAAGTGTCTTTCGGTCCGCGCCGCTGCTCCAATAAGTATCAGAAACACTGGAGTGCTTTTAAACAAACTGAAGATATCTTGTTTAAAAGCACTCCAGTGTTTCTCATACTTATTGGAGCAGCGGCGCGGACCGAAAGACAATTGGTCCCGGATAGAGTGTGCCAACACTCAGACCAGGAGACTCTGGAGGATGAAACCCACTTCCTGCTACACTGCTCCAAATACTCAGCAGTGAGGGACACTCATTTCAGGAGACTCGCATATCTCTTCCTAGATTTCATCACCATGAAGGAGGAAGAGAAAGCATATATAATGGAGATAGCAGCGGCAATATATGAGCAAATGTCATAGAAAGTGAGAAAGAGAACTATGATATGCCATGGACTTCTATAGTCCCCACCCTGGATCTGCCCCATCCACCTTCCCTACAGCCCCTACCCAACATCCCCACAGGTCATATCCCTATTCCCATTTGTACACTTGCTTTGGCAAAACTAATGTACATATAATCCTGCATATAAAGCTTCTTTGAATCTTGAATCAGATATTGAGGATTACACCCAGTATACAGGACAGGAGAAGTGGTACTATGCAGTGTATATATACAGAATAATACAGATATTGAGGATTACACCCAGTATACAGGACAGGGGAAGTGGTACTGTGCAGTGTATATAAACAGAATAATACAAGTACTGAGGATTACACCCAATATACAGGTCAGAGGAAGTGGTACTATGCAGTGTATATATACAGAATAATACAGCTATTGACAATTACACCCAGTACACACGACAGGAGAAATGGTACTGTGCAGTGTCTAGCATATGAATCATGCAAGGATTGCACCTCCTGGTGGCTGTCTTGACCTGTGTGTGACAGCTCCATGTATTTCTATGCAGCTGACAATTTCAGGTCAGGTGAGCAGCCAGCATATCCGGGCAGTGCAGTGTGATCCTTGCATGAGCCATTCCCACCACCCATAATACTCCATAATTAAGCCTCTATGGCCTTCTATATATTATAAGGCACCTACATAGTATAATGCTTTCCCCATATTGCTCCATGTTATAATGAAGCCCCATATTCTTCCATAGATTATAATGCAGCCTCTAGATATATTATAATGCTCCGCCATAGACTATAATGCAGCCTCTCTATATATTATAATGCTTCGAGATAGATTATAATGCAGCCCCTAGATATATTATAATGCTTCAAAATAGATTATAATGCAGTCCCTAGATATATTACAATGCTCCACCATAAAGTATAATGCAGCCCCTAGATATTTTATAATGCTCCACCATAAATTATAATGCAGCCCCTAGATATACAAGGTGGGCCATTTATATGGATGCACCCAAATAAAATGGGAATGGTAGGAGCATTATAATATGTAGGGGCTGCATTATAATCTATGCTGGAGAAGTATAATATATCTAGTGACTGCATTGTAATCTATAATGGAGCATTATATTATACATAGAGACTGCATTATAATCTATAGTGGAGCATTATAATACTGGGTGGGCCATTTATATGGATGCACCTAAATAAAATGTGAATGGTTGGTGATATCAACTTCCTGTGGCCCATTAGTATATGGGAGGGGAAAAACTTTTCCAGATGGATGGTAACCATGGCGGTCATTTTGAAGTCAGACATTTTGGATCCAACTTTATTTTTTTCAATGGAAAGAGGGTCATATGACACATCAAACATATTGAGAATTTCATAAGAAAAACAATGGTGCTATTGCTCTAATACTAAAGCCCCCCGTCACATACAGCGAGATCGCTGTTGCGTCACACGTTTTGTGATGCAACAGTGACCTCGCCAGCGATCTCGCTATGTTTGACACATAGCAGCGACCGGGCCCCCCGCTGTGACTTCGCCGATTGTGTCGGAATGGCCTGGACCATTTTTTGATCGTCGAGTTCCCACTGGGCAGCACGCATCGGTGTGTTTGACGCCTTAATAATGACCTCGTTGTCGACTCAGAACTCAGCCATGTAGGTCTGAGTCATCAGACTAGCTGCTGGGTGACAGGGTGTGACGGGGTCGCCGTATCGTTGCTGCGCCGTTGAGTAGATTTGGCTGTTTGATATCTCACCAGCGACCACATAGCGACGTTCCAGTGATCCTTACCAGATCATATCCTTGTCAGGATCGCTGGAACATCACCAAGTGTGACAGGACCCTAGCTCACAGTGGATAGATTCCTCCAAGACTGTGGAACACAAAAATTGATGGCATGGTGTGGTATATGGGGTACAAAGATAGTGGGGCCATTCTTCATCAATGGAAACCTCAATGCCACTGGATATCTGAAATTGCTGCATGATTCAGAGGGATCTATCCACTGTGGGTTAATGTCAGACCAATAATGGTGGTTTTGTTTGTTAACTTCACCAGTCACAAAATAGTTTGTCTCATCACTCACATGGGATATGCAGCTTCTGAGACAAAAGATACTGGAAGCCTGTGCTAGCATTTCTTCTGCGGTGTTGCAATCAGTGTGTGAAGAGTAGGAGAAGAGGGTCGCATTGACAATCCAACACAAAGGCAGCACTTTGAACACATTTTATAAGTGGTCATAAACTTGCAAATAAGTCATGAAATAATAAAATAATGTTAAAACCAAGCACACCATTGTTTTTCTTATGAAATTTTCAATATGTTTGATGTGTCACATGACCCTCTTCCCATTGAAAAATACAAAGTTGGATCCAAAATGGCTGCTATGGTCACCACCCATCTGGAAAAGTTTTTCCCCTCCCATATACTAATGTGCCACAAACAGGAAGTTGATATCACCAACCATTCACATTTTTTTAGGTGCATCCAAATAAATGGCCCATCCTGTATTATAATGGTCCCCCATAGATGGTAATGCAGCCTCTATATATATTATAATGCTCCATTATAGATTATAATGCAGTCACTAGATATATTATACTGCTCCACCATAGATTATAATGCAGCCCTATATATTATAATGCTCCTCCATAGATTATAATGCAGCATCTATATATATTATACTCCATTATAGATTGTAATATAGTATCTAGATATATTAAATCCTCCTTCATATAAATTAGTCCCCCCATGAGCAAAGCATCCACTCACCATCTCAAAGTATCTAGTGTACTGCTTCCAGTGCGACCCAAGAAGATGCTCAATGACAGCAGCGCTCAACAGCCATGCCTACCATGAGATGTGTCTTCACCCAGCTCCTCCATCAGTCAACTTGACCCATGGTAGAAGAGGTTCCCGCAGTGGCCTGCAGGAGAGCTGAACAGGCACTACTCTCCGGTGAGAAAAGCAAGGCGAGTCACGTGATACCTGCTGTCCCGTGACAACTCTTGGGGAATCATGGTGTGGTGATTGAAAGGTACTATGGTTGCCAGGTGCTTCAGTGGTGCAGCATTTCAATCATCAGCGATCCCATCACAGTCTGCAGGTTTGTACAGATTATAATGCAACCACTGATGATTTTAACCAGCAATGATCCCAGTGCACCTAGCGGACCTGAATGGTCCATAAAGGACCGGCCTGAGGGGGCAAACTCCTCCATGCCCCATGGCCCAGACCACCTCCGGGCCCCGCCCACTCCATAATCACTGCACCATCGGGAAAATCCCCGCTGCTCCCGCATGTCAGTCCGGGCCTGAGGCGTGCTCTGGAGGAGCAGCTCGCTCTCCATTCACTCCCAGGCCAGCACAGTCATCACTGCAGGCGCACAGCAGCAGTGAGTAAGTGACTGTATGGGGAGGGAGCTGGAGCTGGCTGCTTTGTGTGTGTGGGGGGGGAGAACTGGGGCAGGCTGCTTTGTGTGTGTGTGGGGGAGAACTGGAGCAGGCAGCTTTGTGTGTGTGGGGGGGGGGCTGGGGCAGGCTGCTGTATGTGTGTGTGGGGGGGGCTTGTGCAGGCTGCTGTATGTGTGTGGAGGGGGCTGGGGCAGGCTGCTGTATGTATGTGGGGGGGGCTGAGGCAGGCTGCTGTATGTGTGTGGGGGGGCAGGGGCAGGCTGCTGTGTGAGGGGGAGGCTGTGGCAGGCTTCTGTGTGTGAGGGGACTTGGTAGGCTGCTGTGCATGTGTGGCGGAGCCTGGGCTGGCTGGTGTGTGTGTGTGTGCGCACGTATGGGGGCGAGGACCGGGGCAGGCTGCTGTATGTGGCGGGGAGCCTGGGCAGGCTGCTGTGTGTGTGTGGCTGGGGCTGCTTGGCTGTGTGTGGCTGACTGTGTGTGTGTGGCTGGCTGTGTGGTTGGCTGTATGTCTGTGTGTGGCTGGCTATGGCTGTCTATATTGCTCACTGTGTGTGTGGCTGGCTGTGTCTGTGTGTGTGGGTAGCTGCGCCTGTGTGTGGCTGGCTTTGGCTGTGTGTGTGGCTGTCTATGTGGCTGGCTGTATGTGTGTGGCTGTATGTGTGGCTGGCTGGATGGCTTTGGCTTTGTGTGTGGCTGTCTATGTGGCTGGCTGTATTTGTGTGGCTGTATGTGTGGCTGGCTGGCTGGCTTTGGCTGTGTGTGGCTAGCTATGTGTGTGGCTGTATGTGTGTGGCTGATTGTGTGTGTGGCTGATATTGTGTGTAGCTGGCTGTGTCTGTGTTTGGCTGGCTGTGTCTGTGTGTGCTTGTGTGTGGCTGGCTATGGCTGTCTATGTTGCTGTGGCTCTGTGTGTGGCTGGCTGTGGCTATGTGTGTGGCTGTCTATGTGGCTGTGTCTCTCTGTGTGGCTGTCTATGTGGCTGGCTGTTTTTGTGTGGTTGTGGCTCTGTGTGTGGCTGTGGCTCTGTGTGTGGCTGTGGATCTGTGTGTGGCTGTGTCTCTGTGTGTGGCTGTGACTCTGTGTGTGGCTGTGGCGGGCTGTCTGTGTAGCTGGCCACTGGGACATCCAAATGCTGTGCGAGTGTCCAACAGTTTTCTTAGATCACATCCATGTGCAATCTGTTTTGTTTCTCAGCAGCTATTACTGTAGACTCATTTACAGGAGCATTTTACAGTTGTCTCAGCTGAAGAATGATAATGTATCAGTGAAAAAAACAGATGCCTCTCGGATGGTCCGTGTGCGGTCCATGATTTTGTCGGACTCATAGACTTGCATTGGCGAGTCTCGCACATGAATCGCAGACTGTCGCAGCATGTTGTGACTTTTTTCCCATCCAGAATCTGGATGAGAAAAAAGCGTCCAACACTCGCCAATGTGTTTCAGACGTTGATTAACTGACTGCACTGCGATAAAATCACACATTGCAGTTATCCAAGTTTCACGCCAGTGTGTCCGTGCCGTAATAATAAAATCCATATAGTAATCCTACAATGTCTGCTGGACATGGTATGGGGAGGGTGTATGGCTCAGTTAGTACACACCATACTTCTTGTTATTAACCAGTTAATGCTCTCTTGTCCACCGCACTGCAGTGTCAAAAGAGGAAGACAGTGAGACAGGCAGCAACACGGTGTCAGAGAGCCCCTGACCTCGAAATAGAAGATCCTCAGATCCTGGTATTGTGACGACATATGAAGAAATATTTTTTTACATTTATATTACACTATGAACTCCACAGCACTTTACATACATCATCAACACTGTCCCCATTGGGCTCACAATGTAAACATCCTACCAGTATGTCTCATATTGTATATCGCCTTTCTTTGATATCACCTTCATAATTCTTGTATTTATTGAACTTGTCAGGTTTTGGATGTTTTCTGATTGCATTTGTTTGCAGGATGTCAGAATTGACTCCCAGAGCTGCTGGATTGACGGTTAATGTCTTACAGCATCTTAGATTTTTTTTGCTTAATGGTACTTCCAAGTTTCTCAATAGGGCTGAGATCAGGGGAGACTGGTAGCCACACCATGGTTTTCCCTACTTTTATGTCCATAGCAGCCAATTACTCAGGGCTATGCTCTGTACTAAGAGATGGTGCATTGTCATGCATGGGGATGATTTTGTACGAAGAAAAAAAGTGGTCAGTCTAAAAGTATATATACTTTGCCGTGGTCCTTTTCATGCCTTCATGGACCCTATAGGGGTAAACTAGCTCTCTCCACATGATTACGACCCAAAACATGACTGCCACCTCCTTGCTGATGTCACAACCTTGTTGTGACATGGTGGCAGTCATCTAGCAACCATCCACTACTCCAACCATAATGGTAGCCTCTAGGCTCCTTTTAGCTACTCCTGTCTGCAGAGGGGTGTGGCGCGATGTTGCACCGCTGACAGTGCCTAGGGCGGCTGGGACTGAGATGGTCTGCCGAGAGTTTCCGACAGCACTCCCCCTCCCCCACCCCCGGTCCTCACCTAAGGGCTGGAGGGACTGAGACGGGCCGTCGAAAATTACCGACAGCACCCTTCCCCCCCGGTTTGTCAGGGCTGCCGGAAAAATTTGCCACCCAGGGTTTCCGTCGCCAGTCAGCCCCTGTAGCACTGCCATGGAAAGTTCTGTGCTTAGTGGATGAATTTTCTTGACAACACAGTAAAAGGAAAATGAAAGTTAAGTACATAAAGTAATAGCTAAACAAATAGTCCAGACAAAACACGATTATGGATCTTCCTAGGTTTATGGCACTTTTTCTATATTCACACCAAATGTCACTGAAAATATTTATTACCAGACTTAAAAGCATTTTTTTTTCCAATTGAGAAAACTTAAATTAAAGCAATACAATTCAGCAAATTGGAAAACGACTGAATGTGTGACCCAGTATTGTATTATTGGTCTGGAAAGAACAATGTTTGAATTGATTTATTAAAGTACAGAATAAACTTGTTCTTTTTGCTCTATGGAATTATATTTTGTCTGTGGTAACTCATTTTCTCCCTGAATTTTCTTTGATTTAGCTTTTGCATAGCTATGCTGCCATCTATAGACAGAGATGCTTTAATCATTAATTAGGCGCTGTCATTACTTTGCAAGTTCTATTTTTGCTCAATTTGTCATGTTTGCAATATTTTAATTTTCTTAATAAGCAACTCAAAATCATGTATAAAAAATTCTAAAAATTTGATTCCTGACAACTTCTTTTAGACTTAAAGTGTATGTTTTGTTCAGAATCTATTATATAAAACCCGAAGGCCACTTCCGGAGGAGGCCACGCCCACTTCCGTGATGGTCGTCGCCCAGGCTCATCCAGTGCACTGTAGCCAGGCTGCCCCCGGCTACAGTCACCGACACACGGAACGTTCCGATCTCGGAAGTTCCGTGTGCCCTCCTGCCACTCCCCTCCACCCTCTGCCCTCCAGCCAGTACCTACATACCGGGGGGGGCAGGGGGGCCCATTGCCCCTCACCTCGGAGGGCCACACACACCCTGGGGGTACCCGTGCTCCCTGCCGTGTGCCTGGAGAGGAGGGAGGGCGGGACTTCCTCTCCTGCAGCTCTGCCCGCCCCTCCTCTCCTCCTACACCCGAAGGCCGGCCACCGGTAAGTCTGCAGCCATACAGGCTGCTCTGCCCTCCAACCTGTGTGCCCCCTCTGCCCTCTGTCCTCTGCGTCCTCTGCCCCCTCTGTGTCCTCTGCCCCCTGTCCTCTGTGTCCTCTGCCCCCTGTCCTCTGCCCCCTGTCCTCTGTGTCCTCTGCCCCCTCTCCTCTGTGTCCTCTGCCCCCTGTCCTCTGTGTCCTCTGCCCCCTGTCCTCTGCCCCTGTCCTCTGTGTCCTCTGCCCCTGTCCTCTGTGTCCTCTGCCCCCTGTCCTCTGTGTCCTCTGCCCCCTGTCCTCTGTATCCTCTGCCCCCTGTCCTCTGTGTCCTCTGCCCCCTGTCCTCTGCCCCCTGTCCTCTGCCCCCTGTCCTCTGTGTCCTCTGCCCCCTGTCCTCTGTGTCCTCTGCCCCCTGTCCTCTGTGTCCTCTGCCTCCTCTGCCCCTCTGTGTCCTCTGCCCCCTGTCCTCTGTGTCCTCTGCCCCCTGTCCTCTGTGTCCTCTGCCTCCTCTGCCCCCTCTGTGTCCTCTGCCCCTGTCCTCTGTGTCCTCTGCCCCCTGTCCTCTGCCCCCTGTCCTCTGCCTCCTCTGCCCCCTCTGCCCCCTGTCCTCTGTGTCCTCTGCCCCCTGTCCTCTGTGTCCTCTGCCCCCTGTCCTGTGTCCTCTGCCCCCTGTCCTCTGTGTCCTCTGCCCCCTGTCCTCTGTGTCCTCTACCCCCTGTCCTCTGTGTCCTCTGCCCCCTGTCCTCTGTGTCCTCTGCCCCCTGTCCTCTGTGTCCTCTGCCCCTGTCCTCTGTGTCCTCTGCCCCCTGTCCTCTGTGTCCTCTGCCCCCTGTCCTCTGTGTCCTCTGCCCCCTGTCCTCTGTGTCCTCTGCCCCCTGTCCTCTGCGTCCTCTGCCCCCTCTGTGTCCTCTGCGTCCTCTGCCCCTCTGCTTCCTCTGCCCCCTCTGTGTTCTCTGCGTCCTCTGCCCCCTCTGCTTCCTCTGCCCCCTCTGTGTCCTCTGCCCCCTGTCCTCTGCCCCCTGTCCTCTGCCCCCTCTCCTCTGCCCCCTGTCCTCTGCCCCCTGTCCTCTGCGTCCTCTGCCCCCTCTGTCTCCTCTTCCCCCTGTCCTCTGCGTCCTCTGCCCCTGTCCTCTGCGTCCTCTGCCCCCTGTCCTCTGCGTCCTCTGCCCCCTGTCCTCTGCCCCCTGTCCTCTGCGTCCGCTGCCCCCTGTCCTCTGCGTCCTCTTCCCCCTGTCCTCTGCGTCCTCTTCCCCTGTCCTCTGCGTCCTCTGCCCCCTGTCCTCTGCGTCCTCTGCCCCCTCTCCTCTGCCCCCTGTCCTCTGCGTCCTCTGCCCCCTCTGTGTCCTCTTCCCCCTGTCCTCTGCGTCCTCTGCGTCCTCTGCCCCCTGTCCTCTGCGTCCTCTGCCCCCTGTCCTCTGCGTCCTCTGCCCCTGTCCTCTGGTCCTCTGCCCCTTCCTCTGCGTCCTCTGCCCCCTGTCCTCTGCGTCCTCTGCCCCTGTCCTCTGCGTCCTCTGCCCCTCTGTGTCCTCTGCGTCCTCTGCCCCTCTGTGTCCTCTGCGTCCTCTGCCCCCTCTGCGTCCTCTGCCCCCTCTGGTCCTCTGCCCCCTCTGTGTCCTCTGCCCCCTCTGTGTCCTCTGCCCCCTCTGCGTCCTCTGCCCCCTCTGTGTCCTCTGCCCCTCTGTGTCCTCTGCCCCCTCTGCTGTGCCCTCTGCCCCCTCGTCCTCTGCCCCCTGTCCTCTGCGTCCTCTGCGTCCTCTGCCCCCTCTGCGTCCTCTGCCCCCTCTGCGTCCTCTGCCCCCTCTGTGTCCTCTGCCCCCTGTCCTCTGCCCCCTCTGTGTCCTCTTCCCCCTGTCCTCTGACCCCTGTCCTCTTCCCCCTGTCTTCTGCGTCCTCTGCCCCCTCTGCGTCCTCTGCCCCGTGTCCTCTGCCCCTGTCTCTGTCCTCTGCCCCCTCTGTGTCCTCTTCCCCCTGTTCCTCTGCCCCCTCTGCCCCCTCTGCGTCCTCTGCCCCCTGTCCTCTGCGTCCTCTGCCCCCTCTGTGTCCTCTGCCCCCTGTCCTCTGCCCCCTCTGTGTCCTCTGCCCCCTGTCCTCTGTGTCCTCTGCCCCCTCTCCTCTGCCCCCTTTGTGTCCTCTGCATCCTCTGCCCCCTCTCCTCTGCCCCCTTTGTGTCCTCTGCATCCTCTGCCCCCTCTGTGTCCTCTGCCCCCTGTCCTCTGCCCCTCTGTGTCCTCTGCCCCCTCTGTGTCCTCTGCCCCCTGTCCTCTGCCCCTGTCCTCTGCCCCCTGTCCTCTGCATCCTCTGCCTCTCTGCCTCCTCTGCCCCCTCTGCGTCCTCTGCGTCCTCTGCCCCCTCTTGCGTCCTCTGCCCCCTGTCCTCTGCCCCTGTCCTCTGCCCCTCTGCGTCCTCTGCCCCCTGCGTCCTCTGCCCCTCTGCGTCCTCTGCCCCCTCTGTGTCCTCTGCCCCCTCTGTGTCCTCTGCCCCCTCTGTGTCCTCTGCCCCCTCTCCTCTGCCCCCTTTGTGTCCTCTGCGTCCTCTGCCCCCTCTGTGTCCTCTGCCCCTGTCCTCTGCCCCTGTCCTCTGCCCCCTGTCCTCTGCCCCCTGTCCTTGCGTCCTCTGCCCCCTCTGTGTCCTCTGCCTCCTCTGCCCTCTGTGTCCTCTGCCCCCTGTCCTCTGCCTCCTCTGCCCCCTGTCCTCTGCCTCCTCTGCCCCTGTCCTCTGCGTCCTCTGCCCCCTGTCCTCTGCGTCCTCTGCCCCCTGTCCTCTGCGTCCTCTGCCCCCTGTCCTCTGCCTCCTCTGCCCCCTGTCCTCTGCGTCCTCTGCCCCCTGTCCTCTGCGTCCTCTGCCCCCTGTCCTCTGCCTCCTCTGCCCCCTGTCCTCTGCGTCCTCTGCCCCCTGTCCTCTGCCTCCTCTGCCCCTGTCCTCTGCGTCCTCTGCCCCTGTCCTCTGCCTCCTCTGCCCCCTGTCCTCTGCATCCTCTGCCCCTGTCCTCTGCCTCCTCTGCCCCCTGTCCTCTGCCTCCTCTGCCCCCTGTCCTCTGCCTCCTCTGCCCCCTGTCCTCTGCGTCCTCTGCCCCTGTCCTCTGTGTCCTCTGCCCCCTGTCCTCTGTGTCCTCTGCCCCTGTCCTCTGCGTCCTCTGCCCCCTGTCCTCTGCCCCTGTCCTCTGCCCCCTGTCCTCTGCCCCCTGTCCTCTGCGTCCTCTGCCCCCTTGTGTCCTCTTCCCCCTGTCCTCTGCGTCCTCTGCGTCCTCTGCCCCCTGTCCTCTGCGTCCTCTGCCCCCTGTCCTCTGCGTCCTCTGCCCCCTGTCCTCTGCGTCCTCTGCCCCCTCTCCTCTGCGTCCTCTGCCCCCTCTCCTCTGCGTCCTCTGCCCCCTGTCCTCTGCGTCCTCTGCCCCCTCTGTGTCCTCTGCGTCCTCTGCCCCCTCTGTGTCCTCTGCGTCCTCTGCCCCCTCTGCGTCCTCTGCCCCCTCTGTGTCCTCTGCCCCCTCTGTGTCCTCTGCCCCCTCTGTGTCCTCTGCCCCCTCTGTGTCCTCTGCCCCCTCTGTGTCCTCTGCCCCCTCTGTGTCCTCTGCCCCCTCTGCGTCCTCTGCGTCCTCTGCCCCCTCTGCGTCCTCTGCCCCCTCTGCGTCCTCTGCCCCCTCTGCGTCCTCTGCCCCCTCTGCGTCCTCTGCCCCCTCTGCGTCCTCTGCCCCCTGTCCTCTGCCCCTCTGTGTCCTCTTCCCCCTGTCCTCTGACCCCTGTCCTCTTCCCCCTGTCTTCTGCGTCCTCTGCCCCTCTGCGTCCTCTGCCCCGTGTCCTCTGCCCCCTCTGTGTCCTCTTCCCCTGTCCTCTGCCCCCTCTGCCCCTCTGCGTCCTCTGCCCCTGTCCTCTGCGTCCTCTGCCCCCTCTGTGTCCTCTGCCCCCTGTCCTCTGCCCCTCTCTGTGTCCTCTGCCCCCTGTCCTCTGTGTCCTCTGCCCCCTCTCCTCTGCCCCCTTTGTGTCCTCTGCATCCTCTGCCCCCTCTCCTCTGCCCCCTTTGTGTCCTCTGCATCCTCTGCCCCCTCTGTGTCCTCTGCCCCTCTGTGTCCTCTGCCCCTCTTGTGTCCTCTGCCCCCTCTGTGTCCTCTGCCCCCTGTCCTCTGCCCCCTGTCCTCTGCCTCCTCTGCCCCCTCTGCGTCCTCTGCCCCCTCTGCGTCCTCTGCCCCCTGTCCTCTGCCCCCTGTCCTCTGCCCCCTGTCCTCTGCCCCTGTCCTCTGCCCCCTCTGCCCCTCTGCGTCCTCTGCCCCCTCTGCGTCCTCTGCCCCCTCTGTGTCCTCTGCCCCCTCTGTGTCCTCTGCCCCCTCTCCTCTGCCCCCTTTGTGTCCTCTGCGTCCTCTGCCCCTCTGTGTCCTCTGCCCCCTGTCCTCTGCCCCCTGTCCTCTGCCCCCTGTCCTCTGCCCCCTGTCCTCTGCGTCCTCTGCCCCCTCTGTGTCCTCTGCCTCCTCTGCCCTCTGTGTCCTCTGCCCCCTGTCCTCTGCGTCCTCTGCCCCCTGTCCTCTGCGTCCTCTGCCCCCTGTCCTCTGCCTCCTCTGCCCCCTGTCCTCTGCGTCCTCTGCCCCCTGTCCTCTGCGTCCTCTGCCCCTGTCCTCTGCGTCCTCTGCCCCCTGTCCTCTGCTCCTCTGCCCCTGTCCTCTGCCTCCTCTGCCCCCTGTCCTCTGCCCCCTGTCCTCTGCGTCCTCTGCCCCCTGTCCTCTGCGTCCTCTGCCCCCTGTCCTCTGCGTCCTCTGCCCCCTCTCCTCTGCCTCCTCTGCCCCCTCTCCTCTGCCTCCTCTGCCCCTGTCCTCTGCGTCCTCTGCCCCTGTCCTCTGCGTCCTCTGCCCCCTGTCCTCTGCGTCCTCTGCCCCCTGTCCTCTGCGTCCTCTGCCCCCTCTGCGTCCTCTGCGCCCTCTGCATCCTCTGCCCCCTCTGCGTCCTCTGCCCCCTCTGCCCCCTCTGCGTCCTCTGCCCCCTCTGCGTCCTCTGCCCCCTCTGCGTCCTCTGCCCCCTCTGCGTCCTCTGCCCCCTCTGCGTCCTCTGCCCCCTCTGTGTCCTCTGCCCCCTCTGTGTCCTCTGCGTCCTCTGTGTCCTCTGCCCCCTGTCCTCTGCGTCCTCTGCCCCCTGTCCTCTGCGTCCTCTGCCCCCTGTCCTCTGCGTCCTCTGCCCTCTGCGTCCTCTGCCCCCTGTCCTCTGCGTCCTCTGCCCCTGTCCTCTGCGTCCTCTGCCCCCTGTCCTCTGCGTCCTCTGCCCCCTGTCCTCTGCGTCCTCTGCCCCCTGTCCTCTGCGTCCTCTGCCCCCTGTCCTCTGCGTCCTCTGCCCCCTCTGTGTCCTCTGCCCCCTCTGCGTCCTCTGCCCCCTCTGTGTCCTCTGCCCCCTCTGTGTCCTCTGCCCCCTCTGCGTCCTCTGCCCCCTCTGCGTCCTCTGCCCCTCTGCGTCCTCTGCGTCCTCTGCCCCCTCTGTGTCCTCTGCCCCCTCTGTGTCCTCTGCCCCCTCTGCGTCCTCTGCGTCCTCTGCCCCCTGTGCTCTGCGTCCTCTGTGTCCTCTGCCCCCTCTCTGTCCTCTTCACCCTGTCCTCTGCCCCCTCTGTGTCCTCTGCCCCCTCTGTGTCCTCTGCCCCCTGTCCTCTGTGTCCTCTGCCCCCTGTCCTCTGCGTCCTCTGCCCCTCTGTGTCCTCTGCCCCCTGTCCTCTGCCCCCTCTGTGTCCTCTGCCCCCTGTCCTCTGCGTCCTCTGCCCCCTGTCCTCTGCGTCCTCTGCCCCCTGTCCTCTGCCCAGCCGCCTCTGCCCCCTGTCCTCTGCCCAGCCGCCTCTGCCCCCTGTCCTCTGCGCTGACCACTCTGCCCACGTCGCTGCGCTGACCAATCTCACCGCACTCACTGCTAACCACTGAGCCACCGCACTCACTGCTAACCACTGAGCCACCCCACTCACTGCTAACCACTGAGCCACCGCACTCACTGCTAACCACTGAGCCACCGCACTCACTGCTAACCACTGAGCCACCGTATACTCTGCTACCCACTGAGCCGCCTGTATACACACAATTCATTTCACCGCACTCCCGTAACTATTAGTAAATAAACTATATATGGATTCTAGACTACCCGATTCTTTAGAATCGGGCCGCCATCTAGTATAATATAAATGTACAATGCTATATAGTGCATTACACCTGTGCTATTCTTCCATTTCTTAACTCTCAAGGTTGTTTTTATGAACCCACCCCAACCACACCCACCAGACTATGCAACCGGACTGGCAATACTTCTTTCATTTCTCTGAAGAGCAGATATCATGTACTAATTGTGTTGGCTGAACTTGACAGCAGTATGAGCTCTAGATTTCCTTTCCCTCAGGATGTGTCCACATCATGTTTGGCCATACGTTCAGTAGCTCAGTCAGGGCTTATGTTCGAACCCCCACAAACAAGACAAAGGAACTTGATGCAGTCGGAAAGTCACAGTGTGCTCAGTAATGCATCATTTTCCTCCTTATACTCCTATTTGAGGTAGGCAGCAAGACATGGTTAACTTCATCTTGTAGCCCACCTCAACTATGTTGACTTGAATTTTCATCACGTTCCAGTTCGACTAGGCCTTTGATGACACCATACACTGTGCCATCACTCAGGTGACTGACTCAAGAGGTCAGGGCCGGACTGGGACCAAAAAGCAGCCCTGGAAGACAAGTCCCACCAGCCCACATACTATATCACCCATCAGCCCCGATCAGTGAATTTTGCTTTTACATTATCGTGGCCCTCACCACTTTCTCAAAGAAGTTATCTGAAAATCTACATGTGAATGGTGCAGCAGAGGGAATAATCTACCACAGCTCCATTTACATGGTGATCTTCAAAGCCACGTTTCCTGGGATTGTGGGGTCCCAGCGGTTAAATCCAGAGCGAAGGAAAGTCATCACCTGTATAGAAGAGACGTGATGACTCCATATTGGGGATAATTAATTTAAACAACAGTTAAATGCTGAAATTCACAAAGTCCAATACCACCTCTCTGACAACAGGACAGGAGAAGAGGTACTGTGGAGTGTTTATATACAGAATAATACAGATCCTGAGGATTACACCCAGTATACAGAACAGGAGAAGTGGTACTGTGCAGTGTATATATACAGAATAATACAGATACTGAGGATTACACCCAGTATACAGGACAGGAGAAGTGGTACTGTGCAGTGTATATATACAGAATAATACAGATACTGAGGATTACACCCAGTATACAGAACAGGAGAAGTGGTACTGTGCAGTGTTTATATACAGAATAATACAGATCCTGAGGATTACACCCAGTATACAGAACAGGAGAAGTGGTACTGTGCAGTGTATATATACAGAATAATACAGATACTGAGGATTACACCCAGTATACAGAACAGGAGAAGTGGTACTGTGCAGTGTATATATACAGAATAATACAGATATTGAGGATTACACCCAGTATACAGGACAGGAGGAGTGGTACTGTGCAGTGTATATATACAGAATAATACAGATACTGAGGATTACACCCAGTATACGGGACAGGAGAAGTGGTACTGTGCAGTGTATATATACAGAATAATACAGATCCTGAGGATTACATCCAGTATACAGGACAGGAGAGGTGGTACTGTGCAGTGTATATACTAAGGATTACACCCAGTATACAGGACAGGAGAAGTGGTACTGTGCAGTGTATATATACAGAATAATACAGATACTGAGGATTACACCCAGTATACAGGACAGGAGAAGTGGTACTGTGCAGTGTATATATACAGAATAATACAGATACTGAGGATTACACCCAGTATACAGGACAGGAGAAGTGGTACTGTGCAGGGTATATATACAGAATAATATAGACACTGAGGATTACACCCAGTATACGGGACAGAAGAAGTGGTACTGTGCAGTGTATATATACAGAATAATATAGACACTGAGGATTACACCCAGTATACAGGACAGGAGAAGTGGTACGGTGCATTATATATATACAGAATAATACAGATACTGAGGATTACACCCAGTATACAGGACAGGAGAAGTGGTACTGTGCAGTGTATATATACAGAATAATACAAATACTGAGGATTACACCCAGTATACGGGACAGGATAAATAGTACTGTGCAGTGTATATATACAGAATAATACAGATACTGAGGATTACACCCACTATACAGGACAGGAGAAGTGGTACTGTGCAGTGTATATATACAGAATAATACAGATACTGAGGATTACACCCAGTATACGGGACAGGAGAAGTGGTACTGTGCAGTGTATATATACAGAATAATACAGATACTGAGGATTACACCAGTATACAGGACAGGAGAAGTGGTACTGTGCCTACTGCCCCTCTGTTCCCCTGTTTCTGTCCCTCTGTCCCCGTTTCTGTCCTTCTGCCCATTTGCCCCCCTGTTTCTGTCCTTCTGCCTCTCTGTCCTCTTCGCTTCCGTCCCCCTGCGCCTCTGTCCTCTTCTCCTCGGTCCCCCTGCGCCTCTGTCCTCTTCTCCTTCGTCCCCCTGCGCCTCTGTCCTCTTCTCCTCCATCCCCCTGCGCATCTGTCCTCTTCTCCTCCATCCCCCTGCGCCTCTGTCCTCTTCTCCTCCGTCCCCCTGCGCCTCTGTCCTCTTCTCCTCCGTCCCCCTGCGCCTCTGTCCTCTTCTCCTCCGTCCCCTGCGCCTCTGTCCTCCTCTCCTCCTTCCCCCTGCGCCTGTGTCCTCTTCTCCTCCATCCCCCTGCGCCTCTATCCTTTTCTCCTCCTCCCCCTGCGCCTCTGTCCTCTTCTCCTCCATCCCCCTGCGCCTCTGTCCTCTTCTCCTCCGTCCCCCTGCGCCTCTGTCCTCTTCTCCTCCGTCCCCCTGCGCCTCTGTCCTCTTCTCCTCCATCCCCCTGCGCCTCTGTCCTCTTCTCCTCCGTCCCCCTGCGCCTCTGTCCTCTTCTCCTCCGTCCCCCTGCGCCTCTGTACTCTTCTCCTCCGTCCCCCTGAGCCTCTGTCCTCTTCGCCTCCGTCCCCTCACATGGCCTCCGGACTGCTAGGGGGGGGTGCTAGCAGAGAGTTCTGCGGACCGGGGGGGGGGAAAGTTTGCACACTCACCGCGGCCGCCGTGCGTCTGCTGTAAGGAGGAGGAGAGGAAGGGCAGGCAGAGCTGCAGAACAGAAAGCCCCGTCCTCCCTCCTCTCCGGCCGACGCGGGCAAAGTGCCCCTCATGCCGGGGGGGGGCCCGGGGCAATCGCCACCCCTGTCCTCCCGCCAGCTACGCTAATGGGTGAGACGGAGGGGCGCAGCCGCAGGGACAGTAACCCACCACCCACGCCGCGCGTCCTCCTGACCTGATGACTGCAGGTGGGAATGCGCCCTGCACAAGATGGCGCCCTAGGCAATCACCTAGGGTCGCCTAGCTGTCGTCCCGGCCCTGTACACTTATATGTATATATATATAACACATCCATATGTACTCACACATATCCATATATACACACACACATCCATATGTACAGAAACATACAGTACACACACCTGTTGTATGTACACACATACAGTATACAGTACATACACACACATATACATGGAGAGGGAGGGAGATACATGGTCTTAAAGTGTTCTGCTGCCTGGGTCACAGTTATCCATCCAGGACAGGACTCTGATCAGTGATCTGTCGCTCTGCCTGTGAGACTGTTGGCAGTTGTTTGACACTTCACAGATAGGAGGGGGGGGGTAGGTGGGGGCTCGCAGTGAAAGTTAAAACAACTGCCATAAATCCTCTGTGGATGGAGACCGCAGCCACCAGACTTAATGCAGACATCTGCTCACTATGCAGTATCCTCCGGCCCGGAGGCAAAATACTCCCCCTTACCTCCCAGGATGAAGGAGCCCACTTAGGAGATGAAGCTGGACACGAAAGAGAGCTGACAGTGCAGGAACTGCATGGCCCCAGGCCCGCAATTAGCAGCTTGTACAGCAGGCTGGGTCAGGGAGGCATACTGCAGCAGGAGCCGCTCAGGAGTTGAGGTGACATACTCCTCCTCCAAGAAGCGGCTGCAGGAACAGGGCCGCAAAGAAGCTCCTCTGCCGGAAACACCTCGGCGGCTACTGTCCAGAGGAAACCCATGCAAACACAGGGAGAACATACCTTGCAGATGTTGTTCTTGGTGGGATTTGTAGACTGTAGTGCTCAAATTTGAGCTACCATTGTTCTGTTCCTTAGCATTCTATGGTTCAGAAAAATGGTCTTTGCAGCTGGTGTCAATCTGGCTTAATTCACGAGGAACAAATCGAAAAAAAAGTCAGACTAAGGGCCCTTTCACATCAGCGTTTTTCGTAATTCGCGGCAGATGCGGTGAAAAAACCGCATCTGCCGCGTTTGCCGCATAACCGTTCCACTTGCGGCGCGGTTGCGGTTTTTCCCATAGGAAGTATAGGGGTACTTGCGGCAGATGCGGCAAGTGCGGTTTTGCACTTGCGGCAGGTGCGGCAGCGAAAAAAACCGCGGCTGACCGCGGTTTTTTTCGCTGCCGCACCTGCCGCAAGTGAAAAACCGCACTTGCCGCATCTGCCGCAAGTCCCCCTATACTTCCTATGGGAAAAACCGCAACCGTGCCGCAAGTGGAACGGTTATGCGGCAAACGCGGCAGATGCGTTTTTTTCACCGCATCTGCCGCGAATTACGAAAAACGCTGATGTGAAAGGGCCCTTAGGCCCCTTTCACACTGTGTTTTTTTTTTAAAAATGCAGCAGGTACGGTAAAAAAATGCATCCACCGCAGTTGCCGCATAATGGCCACGGTTGTGACACACTTGCGGCAAGCCCCATGCATTGTTTATGGAGCTTGCGGTAAGTGTGCGGCAGCCATGGCAAGTGCGGTTTCGGCAGTTGCGGCAGATGCGGCCGTGAAAAAACGCCGTCGACCGCGTTTTTTTTACCGTAACTGCCGCATTTTTTAAAAAAACCACAGTGTGAAAGCAGACTAAAAGAGAATTTTTGTAAAGTTTGAGCAGAATTAATTTCCATTAAAATTATCTTATTTATCAGTATTAAATACGGTAGTATTCTTTTTGTTACAGTCATAATTAAGTAGTATATAGATATATTTCTGTATACCATTACACTATGGCTAAAAAAAGTAATATTAAGAGATTTTATTTCATAAAGTTATCAAAAGAAGTGGCTCAAAAACAATTGCAAAAAATGCATATATGTATATATATATATATATATATATATATATATAAAATGAAAAAGATCCTTGCAGCACACAGCTACTACCAATGATGTAGATAAGCTACTAGCTATATATATTTGAGGAAAAAGTTTAAAAACTTACGTTTTTTTCAAAAAACTCAAAAATCTCCAATTTTTTATTTAATTCTGAAGTTCTTGGTACATACATTGGCCAATGTCTGTTTGCTCATCAACTGCGACAAAGTGACTTCAGGGTCTGATGAGTCCTACTCTGATATCCCTATCCTCCTTGTCCACCCCCCACTTTTCAGTGGGCAGACACCATCTAGACCCTCCATCACCTGTAGGTAATGAGGGTGCACATTGCAGCATGGAACCTGCAACTCCATATAATAAATAACAAGAAAAAAACTGCACAGCACTCAAAGACAAATGTGAACTTGTGCTAGCAAAGCTGCAGGGTTATATAATATGAAAAAGATCCTTGCAGCACACAGCTACTACCAATGATGTACATAAGCTACTAGCTATATATATTTGAGGAAAAAGTTTAAAAACTTATGTTTTTTTCAAAAAAACTCAAAAATCTCCAATTTTTTATTTAATTCTGAAGTTCTTGGCCAATGTATGTACCAAGAACTTCAGAATTAAATAAAAAATTGGAGATTTTTGAGTTTTTTGAAAAAAACGTAAGTTTTTAAACTTTTTCCTCAAATATATATAGCTAGTAGCTTATGTACATCATTGGTAGTAGCTGTGTGCTGCAAGGATCTTTTTCATATTATATAACCCTGCAGCTTTGCTAGCACCAGTTCACATTTGTCTTTGAGTGCTGTGCAGTTTTTTTCTTGTTATATATATATATATATATATATATATACAGTTAGGGCCAGAAATATTTGGACAGTGACACAAGTTTTGTTATTTTAGCTGTTTACAAAAACATGTTCAGAAATACAATTATATATATAATATGGGCTGAAAGTGCACACTCCCAGCTGCAATATGAGAGTTTCCACATCCAAATCGGAGAAAGGGTTTAGGAATTATAGCTCTGTAATGCATAGCCTCCTCTTTTTCAAGGGACCAAAAGTAATTGGACAATGGACTCTAAGGGCTGCAATTAACTCTGAAGGCGTCTCCCTCGTTAACCTGTAATCAATGAAGTAGTTAAAATGTCAGGGGTGGATTCCAGGTGTGTGGTTTTGCATTTGGAAGCTGTTGCTGTGACCAGACAACATGCGGTCAAAGGAACTCTCAATTGAGGTGAAGCAGAACATCCTGAGGCTGAAAAAAAAGAAAAAATCCATCAGAGATAGCAGACATGCTTGGAGTAGCAAAATCAACAGTTGGGTACATTCTGAGAAAAAAGGAATTGACTGGTGAGCTTGGGAACTGTAAAAGGCCTGGGCGTCCACAGATGACAACAGTGGTGGATGATCGCCGCATACTTTATTTGGTGAAGAAGAACCCGTTCACAACATCAACTGAAGTCCAGAACACTCTCAGTGAAGTAGGTGTATCTGTCTCTAAGTCAACAGTAAAGAGAAGACTCCATGACAGTAAATACAAAGGGTTCACATCTAGATGCAAACCATTCATCAATTCCAAAAATAGACAGGCCAGAGTTAAATTTGCTGAAAAACACCTCAAGAAGCCAGCTCAGTTCTGGAAAAGTATTCTATGGACAGATGAGACAAAGATCAACCTGTACCAGAATGGTGGGAAGAAAAAAGTTTGGAGAAGGAAGGGAACGGCACATGATCCAAGGCACACCACATCCTCTGTAAAACATGGTGGAGGCAACGTGATGGCATGGGCATGCATGGCTTTCAATGGCACTGGGTCACTTGTGTTTATTGATGACATAACAGCAGACAAGAGTAGCCGGATGAATTCTGAAGTGTATCGGGATATACTTTCAGCCCAGATTCAGCCAAATGCTGCAAAGTTGATTGGACGGCGCTTCATAGTACAGATGGACAATGACCCCAAGCATACAGCCAAAGCTACCCAGGAGTTCATGAGTGCAAAAAAGTGGAACATTCTGCAATGGCCAAGTCAATCACCAGATCTTAACCCAATTGAGCATGCATTTCACTTGCTCAAATCCAGACTTAAGACGGAAAGACCCACAAACAAGCAAGACTTTTCTGGAATAATGTCAAGGATGCCAACACTTTAGTTCATGACTGTATATAGATGTTACAAGACAGGAAATGACACGGACATATTTGTTACTGCTGTAATCATAATAACCATTGCAGCGTAACAGGCATGCAGGGGACCCAGGAGGAGGCAGGGGAACCCATTCCACCACCTGCCAGCCACAGGAAGTGCGATTGGGGTGGGGTTGGACGTTGTGAGGGTCGGAGTAGTCGTCCTGGTCAAGGATTTGTCCGCACTCGTCCCGAAATGCCACATAAACACTTTGTGGAAGATCACATACTTTGTCCCATTACTCCAGCACTTCTTTAGTCCGAGTAAGCTTTAGCTGCAGGGATACTGGTGTATAGTCATGAAGAAGTAGTCCACTACAGTGTAAAACTTTAAGTACTTTACTGAAGACAAACTTGGTAACAAAATTTACAATGCGTAGAATAGGACAAAGGACATAGGGCAGAAAATGAATAAAGATCTGGTGCCACTTGTCCTCGTAAAACAATGTCCTTTATTTAAAGATTCATGTCATATAAAAACATATACGTTTGTACCCAAAGGGGCGCCACCCACCAGACGTGTTTCGGAACACGGTGTTCCTTAACCCTCTGTCAGGAACAACTGATTTTAGCATACTGGCTAATGAATGCTATGGCATGGTTATATGTAAAGCTGTTCAAGTATGAATGGGGCATAAAGGCATAGCGGAAAACAGCTTCATGATACAAAGAAAAAAAATGAGAACTTAGCTGATGCGATGGCCAAAGCATGTGAGCCCGGTAACCAGCATCAAGGCTTCTCATCTTACCAGGTCCTATCCTCTACCTGCAGCATAAATTGTATGGATGTCTATGTCACTAAGTGCAATTAAAAACCTGCATGTATGGGTGTGTCAAGGACCTAAGCTACAATAAAATGAAGAGTCTCAACATGGCTACAGAGTGGGGGAGGGTGCATGGTCAGAAATCATCAACATTAAGTAGGAACAGCGAATGTTGATAGAAAGCAGACACAGAAGGCTTTCTAATTATGAATGTCACAAATGTCATAATACAATCTGCCCGACACATAGTGACTTAGTAACATAGTTTTTGGAAGGGAGCCTTTAAGTCCATTTAGTTCAACCCATAGTCTAACATGTTGATCCAGAGGAAGGCAAAAAAAAACATGTGGCAACACTACATAAAAAAATGATGTGCAATTCATGCTCTTTGCTCTGCAAATGTGTTTTTCTGGTGAACCTTTAACATCTAATTCTAAATGAATATATGTCTAATACCATTTTAGGTACCTAAAAATTAAGCTTTTACCCCTAAATTTACTTTTTCAAAATAGTCATGCATTGAAAGCTGGGGGCTATTTAGCGGGAGTTGTGAAATGTGTGTACTTTTAGCGCTATTAGTTTTATGGCAAGTAAATTGGGGTTTTTTGCACCTGATTATGTGCACTTTCTACAAAAAGACTTCCCAAGTTTTAAACATCTCAGGGAGCACTGTGCAAGCGATCATATTGAAATAGAAGGAGTATCAGACCACTGCAAATGTACCAAGACCCGGCCGTCCCTCTAAACTTTCATCTTAAACAAGGAGAAGACTGATCAGAGATACAGCCAAAAGGCCCATGATCACTCTGGATGAACTGCAGAGATCTACAGCTGAGGTGGGAGAGTCTGTCCATAGGACATCCGAACATCGTAAACTGCACAAACCTTGCCTTTATGGAAGAGTGGCGAGAAGAAAGACATTTCTCAAAGATATCCATAAAAAGTCTCATTTGAAGTGTGCCACAAGCCACCTGGGAGACGCACCAAACATGTGGAATAAGATGCTCTTGTCAGATGAAACCAAAATAGAACTTTTTGGGCACAATGCAAAAAGATCTGTTTGGCGTAAAAGCAACACAGCTCATCACCCTCAAAACACCATCCCCACTGTCAAACATGGTGGTGGCAGCATAAGAGGGCCCGCTTTTCTTCAACAGGGACAGAGAAGATGGTTAAAATTGATGATAAGATGGACAGAGCCAAATGCAGGACCATTCTGGAAGAAAAACTGTTGGAGTCTGCAAAAGACTTGAGACTGGGACGGAGATTTATCTTCCAACAAGACAATGATCCCAAACATAAAGCAAAATCTACAATGGAATGGTTCAAAAATAAACATATCCAGGTGTTAGAATGGCCAAGTCACAGTCCAGACTTGAATCCAATCGAGAATCTGTGGAAAGAGCTGAAAACCGCTGTTCACAAACGCTCTCCATCCAACCTCACTGAGCTCCAGCTGTTCTGCAAGGAAGAATGGGCAAGAATTTCAGTCTCTCGATATGCAAAACTGATAGACACATACCCCAAGTGACTTGCAGCTGTAATTGCAGCAAAAGGTGGAGCTACAAATAGGGATGAGCAAATCTACTCGCTAGGACTCGTTACTCGGCGAGTAGTAAGGGACTCGCAGGACTCGGTACTCTGCGAGTTTCCCAGTGATTACTCGCACGAGTCCAATGCAAATCAATATCAATCCTAGTTTTGTCAGAAACGCTGACAAAACTAGGATTGCCATTGTTTGCATTAGACTCGGCTACTGTGCCAGTGATAGCAGGGAAACTCGCAAATAACTGCTGTTTCTTTGCGAGCTGAGTCCAGCTGTCTTCTCTGTGTGCAGGCTGCCAGCTCCAGAGTCCTAGAGCCCGCCTGCTCACAGACATGATGTAGCAGTGCTGAGATTGTTCTCAGTCTGCTCATTCCCTGTGCATAGACATCTATCTATGCACAGGGGATGTAGCAGAGAGGACATCGCGTTTTGGACTACGTCGGACGGAAGAGGATTTTTTTAATTAAAGATGGAGTCCCTAATGGCTTTTTTTTTTATTTCAAATAAAAAATTTTCTCTGTGTTGTGTGTTTTTTTAACCCTTTATTGGAGATTCTTAGTGGCCGGGTCAAACGTGGCCTGACATTAAGAATCTCGGGCTTAATACCAGCTTGTATAACAAAGCTGGTATTAACCCCTTTATTACCCAGCGTGCTACCGCCACCAGGGCCGCTGGAAGAGCGGGGTTCAGCGCCAGAGGATGGCGCTTCAATGAACGCGCCATCTTCTGGGGCGGCTGCGGGCTGCAATTTGCAGCGGGGGGTGCCCAAAAAGCTTGGGCATCCCTGCGCTGCGGATTCCAGCCCCCAGCTGCTTAGCTGTACCTGGCTAGACATAGAAATTGCGCGGAGCCCCACGCATTTTTTTTTTTATTATTTCATGAACTTCAGAGTCAGAGTCTCAGAGTCAGAGTCTCAGAGTCAGAGTCAGAATCTCAGAATTTCATGAAATAATTTAAAAAAAATGCGTGGGGCTCCGCGCAATTTCTATGTCTAGCCAGGTACAGCTAAGCAGCTGGGGGCTGGAATCCGCAGCGCAGGGATGCCCAAGCTTTCTGGGCACCCCCCGCTGCAAATTGCAGCCCGCAGCCGCCCCAGAAGATGGCGCGTTCATTGAAGCGCCATCCTCTGGCGCTGAACCCCGCTCTTCCAGCGGCCCTGGTAGCGGTGGCACGCTGGGTAATAAAGAGGTTAGGGCCAGCTTTGTATTATCAGCTGGCCCTAAGCCCGAAATTTATGGCGGTCACGCCAATATTAGACATGACCGCCATGAATTTCTATTAAATTGTATTAAAAAAAACACAACACAAAGAAAATTTTTTATTAGAAATAAAAAAAAAGCCATTAGGGACTCCATCTTTAATTAAAAAAATCCTCTTCCGTCCGACGCAGTCCAAAACGCGATGTCCTCTCTGCTACATCCCCTGTGCATAGATATAGATGTCTATGCACAGGGAATGAGCAGACTGAGAACAATCTCAGCTCTGCTACATCATCTCTGTGCACAGACATTCATGTCTGTACACAGGGAATGAGCAGACTGAGAACAATCTCAGCACTGCTACATCAGGCAGCAGGCAGGCTCTAGGACCCTGGAGCTGGCAGCCAGCACACAGAGAAGACAGGACTCTTATCTGTGCGAGTTTCCCAGCGATTACTTACAAAGTAAACGAGTCCAATGCAAATAAATGACAAAACTAGGATTGCTTCAGGCTGAAGCTTCCGAGACACTTCTGCGATTTGTAAATCTCACACTACTCGCTATTACTCGCTTCCCCATTCATTAACATTGGACTCGCTAGACTAGCAACGAGTAGCGAGTCCTGGGCTCGGACTCGCTAGAGTCAAGCGATTCCGAGTAATTTAGGATTCGCCCATCACTAGCTACAAAGTATTAACTCAAGGGGGCTGAATAATATTGCATGTCCCACTTTTCAGTTTTTTATTTGTTAAAAAAGTTTAAAATATCCAATAAATTTCGTCCGGCCATGGTGGGTAGTAGCAGCTGAGCCACGAGCTCCCGCTCCGCACGCCGGGAATAGCACTAAATTCCCCTGCAAAAGTGACTGCACGGGCACCACATGCCAGGGAGACGTAGAGGCAAAGGGGCCAGCACCCGCCCGGGCTCCTCGGTGACCGCAGCACCTGGAATCAAACGCTTCTTGAGGAGCACGGGCAGGAGGGAGGAGGACCACAACGCCGGCATGCAGGCAGAACACGCGGGGCCCGAACCTGCAGGATCCCACAAGCCAGCCACCGGAAAAGACGCCCGGAGCCCCGTGGAGCAAGATGGGGATCTCCCCCGACATGCGGCGACCACACAGTATCCGCCCGGCACCTCCGGCCCGCTCCACCCGGCCGAACTGCAGGAGGGACAGGGGCCGCACGTGCTGCAAGCTGCAGCAGATCGGAACCCGACATCACCACAGCACCCCCGACACCCTGAGAGAGGCCGGCACTCTCCGGAGGATGCCTTCCAGCCACACCGGCTCCCGGAAGCACGGCCAAAGACCCTGGAGGCAACAAGGGAGCCCTGCAATCCACAGAAGGAGGCCCCGGCCCCACCGCGACTCTGAGCACACGCTGCTGAGATACAGCCCCCTCCAGAGGTCGCCGGCTGGCATCGCAGGCCCTGGACTCCGCAGGCAGCAAGAACACAGCCACAGAGGGGAGTCCAAACAATGCAACACGGACCCCCGCACCCCACAGGGACCACAACCGACAGAGAAGGTAACGGGAGGGAGGGGGTGAATGGTCCCATAAGCCCAGCAAGAAACAGAAGCCTAGAGCCCACAGCTGAAGCGGAGGGGCCAGGCAGCCCACAACCCTGCACCCCTAGAGGGCCCTACACCATAACACATTGGCAGCAGGGGCCCCAGAGACACCCATGGCCCACCAACATCCAGGTCGCACCGCTCACTGTTTGGCCCTATTTTGGCCCCCCCACTGGCATTGCCCCTGGATACCCAGGCCCTATCCCGACCCCGCAGACCCACCCAACTACCCTAGCAGCATAGAGAGGGGCCTGGGAGGACCTAAGAGCCCGCATTCACTACATCCCGACCAAGGAGGAGATGGAGGATTTCCTCATTAGGATAGAATCCTCGTTCAGGGCAGAGGCGGCAACACTCAAAGAGGAATGCCAGCAGCTGGGAAGGAGAGTCAACTCCTCTGAATCAATCATAGCTGGGCTAACTTGCCGCTTGAACGCCCTAGAACATCAGGTCTCCCTCCAAACATCAACAATCGATTATTTGATGGACTCAATGGAGGACTTAGAGAACCGCGACAGGCGGATTAACATCAGGGTCCGAGGCCTACCAGAAACCATCCCCGCCGGGGACCTAGATACCACACTTCGGGGGTTCCTCAACTCTGCCCGCCACAAGCCTGACAACACACCCCTGGAATTTGACAGGGCCCACAGATCCTTGGCCCCCCCATATCCAGAAGGAGCTAGACCCAGGGACATAATCTGCAGAGTCCATAGCTACAAAGCCAAGGAGGACATACTAACTAAGACCAGGGGTCAGGACCATGTATTATTCCAAGGCCAACCGATCCAAATCATGCAGGACCTGTCCAGCCGCACACTCCAGAAATGTAGAGCCCTCAGACCCCTGCTAGAGGAGCTCCGCAGAAGGGAAGTCCCGTACTCATGGGGCTTCCCCTTCCGCCTTCAGGTCCGCAGAGATGGCCAGTCTTTCATGATCTCACACCCGAGGGACATCCCCGCGTTTCTAAAAAACCTGGGGATCCCGGCAGCAGGGATCCACATCACAGTGTGGCCCGACATACGAGGGGGTGGGTGTGAGCCAAACACCCAGAGAACGACAGCCACGGTACTGGGCAAGGGGGGGGCCCCTAGGAGCAGGGGGCACCAAAGGAAGGGTCACAACCCCAATGGGAAGATCTGCCCTCCACACTCCCCCACCAACGGCCACAACCTACCGTATGGACAGAGGCCGCCACTACAGGGGCACCCCCACAACACCACTGGGCCATGCGGCCACCAGAATCGCCACACCTCGGATAGGGTCTTGTCGTGTTGGCCCGCCCCATGACTCGGGTGAGCAAACCCCCCCCCCCAGGTCCTGGACCTGCCTAGTACCTAGCTTGTGAATTTGCCCTTTGATATGCCTATCGTATTCCCCCCCATCTGCTCCTTTTACGCTCTCCCGCTCTCCCCTACCCCTCTTGTTACCTCCCTACCCACACACCCTCCCTCTACCCTTCCCACCCACCTGTTTACCCACCCCACTTCATGACCCTATTACCTGCTCTCCTTATAGCCCCCCCCACCCACCTGTTTACCAGCCCCTCTTTTGGCCCCCTACTAGCCTCTCAATCTGCTTCTCTAATAACCCCCTACTTACACCCCCACGCACCCCCGTTTCTACCCCCCTATTCACCCCCTTTCTCACTTCTGCTACCACCTGCTTAACCGACATTTTAATCACCCTCTCATTTACCTTACTTCATGCCTTTTAATTTGCTCCAGTTCTTACACGCCTTCTTACCCGCCCTTATGCTCGCCTTGTTAGATGCCCTTACACTTGCCCCTCTATTTGCCTAAACATTCACTTTTCGAAGTTGCACCTTGTTTTACGTCACATTACCTCAACAATCACTTTTGCCAACTAGTTGCTGTGTTACCACCACAATGCGAAACCCCCGGCGTGGGGAGCCCCTAACGTCGGAAAGGCCAAAAACCCCAAAAGGAGATCCGTACACTGCCGGCAGGCGCGGCAGACCCAACACACCGACCCCATTCCCATCGCTGACCCCACGTGCGAGCAGCCCCCCCCTCCAGCAAAACCGCACAGTCCCCCCACTTACTCCCACACCCGGACCAACATCCCCCCCCTCACCCAGATCCCTCACCAGCCATCACCCCACACACACACACCCACGTGGCGACATTGCACAGAGCCACGGCCCGCCCCTCGAACTTAATTAAACCCAAAAAAAACGGAGGGACCCCCCACACCATGGCCTCCTTAAAAATTGGAACCCTCAATGTACGAGGCCTCAACACCCCCCAAAAACGCTCACAAATCCTTAACGACATGAACAAAAGGAAGACCCAGATCATCCTACTTCAGGAGACACACTTTAAAACAGGGTCCATTCCCACCATAAACAACAAACTATACTCGACATGGCTACATAGCACCAACCCTGAATCCAGGTCCTGGGGAGTATCAATCGCGATACACAAAAATCTACCACACTCGGTACTTGATTCCCAGATCGACCCAGGGGGGAGATACATATTCCTAAAGCTGAAGGTGACCAACAATATCCTGACGGTAGTCAACTGGTACCTACCCAACAGAGACCAGACGAGGGTCGGGAGAGCCCTACTAACCCGTCTCGCTGACTTCGCAGAGGGGACTACGATTATTGGAGGGACTTCATCTTCACAATGGACCCCACCTGCGACTCCACCTCCGGCAGAGGGACAATCCCAGCCAGACGACTGAAAGCCTTCAAAAGGCTTCTCCACACTCTCCAGCTAGTGGACGTGTGGCGCATCCTAAACCCCCAAGGTAGAGACTACACCTACTACTCCCACGTTCATAACTCCTACAGCCGGATAGACATGTTTCTAGTGAGCCACTACGCACTCACCTGGGAACCGGCAGCCACCATCGGGGACCTGTACCTGTCAGACCACGCCCCGACAACCCTGACCTTAACACTACCTGACTCAGCCCAGAAACCATGGACCTGGAGACTCAATAGCAACCTCCTGAAAGACAATGTATGTCTGACAGACCTAAAAAATGACATAGAAGCTTTTACCCAAATCCACGCCTCAGACCCGACCCCCCAGCCCGTTAAATGGGAAGCCCTGAAATGCTACCTGAGGGGGACCCTAATAAAACACGGGACTAGACTCAAAAAGATGCAAGCGGAAGAGATGACAACCCTCCTGGCCCGAATACATAATCTGGAGATGACACACAAGAGGTCACTAGACCGAAAGATCCTAGCGGAACTAGTTCTGAAACGACAAGAGCTCAAAACAAAGTTAGACCAGAAATTTCAACGTCAGACGGAAAGGTCAAAGGGTTACTTCTACAGGACCGCAAACAAATGCGGCAGACCGCTAGCTCGCCTCCTACACCCCTGGTCGAACTGCACCTTCATCCCCAAAATTAAGCGGCAACGAGGTACAGACACGTACAACCCAGAGGAGATTATAGAGGAGTTCCGATCCTACTACAAAAACCTATACAACCTCAAAGGTCGACACCTGGAAAAACCACATGAAGACCACTCCCGAAAGACCCGGGACTATATCACCTCCACGGCAGTCCCACACCTCGAAGCAGCAGACATCGAGGCGCTTGAAACGGCAATCTCAGAACAAGAGATCCAGACAGCCATCAACTCCTCACCCCTGTCAAAATGCCCGGGGCCAGACGGGTTCACCTCGATATTTTACAAGACCCTGCAGACGCAACTCTTACTCCAGATGCAGGCCACCTTCAACTCAATCACGCCCGAAACACACTTCGCCCCACAATCCCTGGAGGCCCATATCAGCATCCTACCCAAACAGGGGAGAGACCCCACACTGACGACGAACTACAGGCCCATCTCCTTACTGAACATCGACATAAAGATATACTCAAAGATCCTGGCGGACAGACTAGCCCCTCTTCCCTCTTCTATTATCAACATGGACCAAGTGGGTTTTGTCAAAGGACGCGAAGCCAGGGACAACACAATCAAGACACTACTCCTCATAGATAAGGCGCAAAGTCAAAAAGTCCCCCTCAGCCTACTATCAATCGATGCAGAGAAGGCCTTTGACAGAGTCCACTGGGGCTTCATGAAGGAGGCACTAACCCAAATTGGATTAGGCCCCAAATTCCTGCACAAGTTGTTTACCCTTTACTCGGCCCCATCAGCGAAGGTCCGAGTCAACGGCCTCTTGTCCGCGCCGTTCTCGATCAGCAACGGGACGCGACAGGGATGCCCCCTATCCCCCCTCCTCTTCGTGGTAGTCATAGAATACTTAGCCAATTCCATTAGAAGAAACAACGACATACACGGGCTACAGTCGGACTCATATCACCATAAGGTAGCCCTATACGCGGATGACCTCCTCCTCTACATCTCCCAACCCCAAATCTCAATGCCAGCCCTCCTACGAGAACTCGAAACCTTTGGGTCCCTGAGTAACTTCAAAATAAATTTCTCCAAATCGGAGGCGCTGAACATATCCCTAACTGCAGAAGACTTAGCTCCCCTTAAAACAGGCTTTCCATTTAAGTGGAAAGAAGAAACCATCAAATACCTAGGGGTACACATCCCCGCAGACCTGTCAAAACTATACCTACACAACTACCAACCCCTCCTCTCGCAATTGGAAACACAATTGGCCGCATACTGGGTACTGCAGATCTCCTGGCTGGGAAGGATCAACGTAATTCGGATGGATATCCTCCTCCGCTTCCTGTACATCTTCCAGACCATGACCATACACCCCCACAGAGACTTCTTCTGCAAGCTACGCTCCCTGATAGGGAAATTCGTCTGGAAGGGAATGAGGCCAAGGGTACAAAGGAACATTCTATCTGACCCCACTGAAGTAGGAGGACTGGGACTACCAGACCCCATAGATACTTTGTGGCGACATCCCTAGTCCGTCTGATTGACTGGGAATTCAGGTCCCACTCCAAATGGTGGGTGGCCCTGAAACAGGAAGGCGCAATGGTACCCCTACGGTACCTCCCATGGCTCCAACGCACAGGACCACAACGGACAGAAGTCTCCTACAGCCTTACCAAAGACACCCTGCGAATATGGCAGGCCTACACCAACGGGACACCGGAGAGGGAGACATCAAGCCCTCTTCCAACCAGGGATGAACAGACACACGTTCCTGCACTGGAGAAAAACAGAGGACGTCCGCATAGGACAGATCCTACACCTAGGAGACCTGCCCCCCCTGGAATCGCTACAACAACAATCGACAACCAAGCCCCTACAGCGGCTCGAATTCCTCCAACTACAATCCTACCTGACATCGTCGGCACAGACAAGCAAGTTCAGACAGCTCACCACCCCAATCGAAGAATTGTTCACACGTGACTACCCCCCAATCCATGCGGTCTCGGAGATTCACCGCATCCTCTCAGGGAGGAGGGGAACAAACAAACGCTCCTTTCAACTGGCCTGGGAGAGGGAACTAGGAAGAGAGATCTCCTGGCCCGAATGGAAGAAAAGCTTCCTATTCACGCGTAAAATGGCAAACTCATGTCTAGCGCAGGAAAAAAACTACAAAATCTTATACAGATGGTACCGCTGTCCAGACCGTCTCCACATCACCTTCCCCACGGTCCCAAACACATGCTGGCAATGTGGAACAGAGGAGGGAACCACGCTCCACATATGGTGGAACTGCACAGCAATCCAGGGTTTCTGGGAATGGGTGTTCCGAAACTATTCTCTCATCATGGGCAGATGAGTGATCGGCAACCCCGAGATAGCCCTACTGTCAGTCTACCCCGGACCGGTGAAAAACACAAAAAGAGACATCATATGCTTCTGCATGTCGGCCGCCCGCTCCGTCATCCCACGTTGCTGGAAATCTCCAGAAAAACCCCCCATGGTCGACTGGTGCATGGAAATGTTAGACATCAGCCGGATGGAGGAGCTAGCGGCCGAAAGCACAGGCTCGATGGACAGTTACAACACCATATGGATGGAATGGATCCTGTTCAGAAACTCCCCTAACTTCAGCAAACTATTTTCACAGCAGCACTAAGCCAGCCCGCACTAAACGGGGAGGAGACACAAAGGACCCGATTGGCTCACACCAACCCCCGCCACCTCTCCCCCCCTAACGAAACCCCCACCCCCGAACACCACCAATCCCTACCACACCCCCGAGAGGTCCACGCCGGATGCCGCAACCCCAGGCCCTTCCCCCCCACAACCCCCACCCGCTCCCCACCGCACCACGAGCCTCACCCCCAACCCCTACCGCCCCCCCCATCAAGTCAGACACCCCACGTCCTCACTCCCCCTACCCCCGCACAGCACTCACCCGGCACTGCCACCCCCCCCCCCGGACCTCAAACCTCGCACCCCTGAAAGAGTTAAAGTTATCCTTGCTCACCCACGCCCCGCAGGTAAAATGCCCTCAACGGCACAGATGTACTCCAACTGTAACCTATTTACCTTTGTATATTGACATTGTGTATTCGATGACATGCGTAGACTGTACCTGCTGCAACACTTTTCCCCAATAAAAATGATTGAAAATAACATATCCAATAAATTTCATTCCACTTCACAATTGTGTCCCACTTGTTGTTGATTCTTCACGAAAAAATTAGAATTTATATCTTTGTTTGAAGCCTAAAATGTGGCAAAAGGTTGAAAAATTCAAGGGGGCAAAATACTTTCACAAGGCACTGTACATGAAGGTCACTGATCCCTTTTAGAGCAGTGAAATTGAGAAAATGAGGTATTATAGCTATTTTTCTAGCCTGTGCCTGACAGGGTTATTGAACCTGAACGTGTTATGGCGGGTTTACACGTTGCGATATCGTAGTACAATTTCAATGAAAAGTCACGTGGTTCGATCGTTGGACCCGAGATCGTTCCTGCGTTGTATGGTGTGAACGTCCAATACGATGCAGGAACGATGTCAATGCGATATCGGGGATTGAATGAGCGTGCTATTCAATGCCCCGATATTGAAGGGAGATTGGAGTCGGATCGTGCTGTGTAAACGCACAACTACGATGCGATTTGAAACGTCACCCATTCACTCCCATGTTAAGTGTGCGATCCTGGGTTGGGGGGCGTAGACATTGCACGGATGTTGTATTCCGATATCGCAGCGTGTAAACATCCAATGCGATGCGGGAGAAACGTGCACTAAATGCGCGCTCCCGCGCCATTGAGTTGCGATATCGGAACGAGATTGAAGCGTGTAAACCCACCTTTAGTGAAGGCATTATTCCTGATGGAGGGTTAATTGTAGGCCTATGATTAAGGAACACCAAGTCCCGAAATGCATCTGGAGGGACCTCCTTGGGTCTGGACATATATGATTTTATATGACATGAATCTTTAAATAAAAGGACATTGTTTTACGAGGACAGGTGGCATCAGATCTGTATCCATTTTCTTCTTCATTTGTAAAGTGGAAGCAGGAGGTGTTTAGAAGGAGAGGTGATTTCTTTTCTGCAGAGTCTCCATGGTGGAGAGTGCAAGCCAGAGTCACCACTATTGCAGTACTTATCTATACTTGTTTGAACAGAATTGAATTCAGCAAAATTCTAACAACATCCAATAAATTGTTATATCTCAAGTGAATAATATTATTTTAAAATTAATTAAAATGTTTACCACTAGATAATACATACTGCTTCAACTGTACAAAATATGCCTCTGTATACCCATTCCACTGCAAAGCTTTGCCAAATGTTTGCAGTTTGTCATACGGTATAATATGGCAATATACAAAAACATAGATGAATATTAACACTTATTTTTTTTATATTTTCGGCACGTATGAACTATTTGCTTAAAATCAAATGAATAATTTCTTAATTTTCTGAAATACTTCATCATATTATATGGTATTATATTAGTTTACATTCAACTCTTAGGTTTAGTATTTCAAGAACATTTAGGCATGTGCTAAGCTGTAACAGGTGAAAATCTCATTGACCTTGTAACAAGGGTAATGGTAAATCAAAAAAAGGTGATTTTTCTGATACAGTCATGTCAAGGTAAGCTATGCTAAGCCAGTAAATCAGAAGCTTTGACATCTCATTTAAAGGGACACATCACTGAGAGAATTATGAGTCAAGTGCTAGAGGATTTTCAGAAAATAGCAAAGAGTATAGATTTGCGAAAAGCAGAAATTGTTGCAGGTGACTATGAAGGTATAAGGTCAAGCTAAAGTGTAAAATTTAAATGATTTGCAAATTACACAAAGTGAAAATCTATTTGTCTAAATTTGGAAATATGACACAGCTTTTGGCTTGTTTTTGTAATTCCCTAAATCATCCTGACAGATGCATATGCTGAGTGCGCAGATTCACTGAGCAGTAACTTAGCATAAAAGGTCTTCAGAAAGCCACAACTAATCATCCCCATACACTATGAGTTACAGCATTAAGATGAGCACCCATATATTTTATAACTTGTCAAGTTAAAGCCTTACAGCTAATGGAATCATGTGACTCAACTGAATGATGTAATTAGAATTAAAAGTACACAACTTCCTATTATGTTATATCTGTTTTTAGTATATACGGTATTTAAATCAAGGAAAATAGAAGAGAGGTAAATTAAAGTGCTCACCTATATATTCAAAATCAATCCAGTGTCTGTCTGTATTAGGTAAAAATGACTTTTTCTCAATTACTTCTCTAACATTTTTAAAATAAAATACCAACAAAATTCATAATGATACCAGCCTTAGCTGTGTAATTGTAAGGGGTGGTCGTTACTCGAACGCTCCTGCCCTAAAGACACCAACCAGACAGTGTGTGATTTATGTCATGTATTATTGTATATATTGTGATGTAATATGTTGTACTCATATATAGAGCATAAGATATATGCATAGTATATCATGTCACGTTACACTTAGGATAAGATGGGCTATATAGGGAAATGATTGGGCAAGCTTGTTCAGCTACAGGTCTGTAGGGCAAGCAGTAGTTAATTTATGGGACTAACCCATTTGGGATGGAGCTGGAGTTAGCCGCTTGACCAGGCGTAGGGAAATCCAGGCCTCAAGAGCTGCATACAGTGCATGTTTTCAGGATTTCCTTTCTGCTACATCCCCTGTGCATAGATATAGATGTCTATGCACAGGGAATGAGCAGACTGAGAACAATCTCAGCTCTGCTACAATAAGGCAGCAGGCGGGCTCTAGGACCCTGGAGCTGCACAGAGCAGACAGCTCTTACTCTGCGAGTTTCCCTGCTATCACTGGCACAGTAGGGAATCCAATGCAAGTTGATTTGCATTGGGCTGGTTACTGTGGAGTAAACGCTGGGAAACTCGCAGAGTAGCAGATAGCGCCTGAAGCTTCCGAGACACATCTGCAATTTGTAAATCGCACATTACTCGCTATTACTCGCTTCCCCATTCATTAACATTGGACTCGCTAGACTCGCAACGAGTAGCGAGTCCCGGGCTCGGACTCGCTAGAGTCAAGCGATTCCGAGTAATTTAGGACTCGCCCATCACTACATGGGACCTGAGGGGGTAAAACCAGAAAGTTATGTCATACAAAATAGTTCAAAAATAACATCTACCTTATTTCTACTTTACATCATCATTTTTTAAACATATATGTTTTTTTAGGAAGTCATAAGGGTTAAAAGTTTAACACACCCTGTAAATTAAGGCTCCTTTCACTTCAGCGGTTTGCTGATATTTGTGGCCGAGTGCAGTTTGCTGGTTCCGGCAGACCTGGCACTTGTGATGCGGGAAAAAAACGCTGCTAGCTGCAATTTTTTGACCTGCCGCAACTGCCGGATTTGCTGAATTGCGGCAAAAAACGCATTTGCTGCATTTGATGAAAGCCTCATACAGAATGAATGGGAGCTTGCTGCAGGTGTACCACAAGTCAGCTGTTAGGCAACAGATGCAGTAAATCTGCCGGATCTGCCGCATTCAGCAAAAAACGCTGATGTGAAAGGAGCCTAATGCTAGGGTCACATTAACGTTATAGGCTGCGCCAGGGGGGTTCCGTTAAAAACTTAGAATTTGGTAGCCTCAGCGCAGTGCTACCGGAATGGTGGCACTTCGGTAATGCTGGAAATTCATGTCTATGGTGACACTACCCCTCGCACAGCTCAAACGCCTGCATCTGAGTGCCGGAATTTGAAAGCTCACGCTTTTTCCAGCGCATCGTGAGACGCTGCAAGCCACGACTCCCAATCCACTAGGAAAAAGCACAAGCTTTCAAACTCCAGCACTGAGATGCTGGCATTTGAGCTGCGCGAGGGGCTCCGTCACCACAGAGATGAATTGCCAGCGTTAGCGCGGTGCTACCATTCCGGGTTTTTAACGAAACCCCCGTAGTGCAGCAAATAATGGTAATGTGACCCTAGCCCTAGAGAGCTTTCCTCACTATAGTAATGCCAAATTATGTGGATGTTAGCAGTGGTTTAGGCACAATGTTTTACTCCAAAGTGAAGGTGGCATTTGAATTACGGAGAGCAGATTTTGCTGCTTTTCTTTTTTGGGGGTAAGGAGTCATAGCGCTTTTCCAGGGCCTTTATTCAACCAGCATCATGAAAACCTACTATATCTCTCTTACCAAATGACCGACCTGAGTGGGGACTTGATTTTTTGTGGGCTGAGTTGAATATTATGGATGGCAATTAGGAGGACAGAACATTTTGGATCGGTTCACATTTATGCTGTGTGCTATGCTGAGCACTTATGTTCAGATTTCCATCTACATCTCCGAAATACAGGATTCAGGTGAAACCTCTGCCCATCAAGACCGTAAGGGCCAGGGTACTCAACCATCTGAGACAGTCTAGGATTACAGTGGTGGTCCCCAGAGGTCGTGGCCCTGGCCGGTCTTTATGAAGGGATATTTACAAGGGAATCATAGTTCATGACACCAACTGGAGTTCTGAGCATAGTTGGCCAGGGGCTGCTGTAGGGGCTTCCAAGGGGATATGGTGGGGCAGCCAATGGGTAAGCCCTCTCCAGTCAGGGCAGGGATCCCTAGGAAGGTGTAGAGGGACGGATGGGATGGTGCAGAGGAGGAGGGGGGTAGTAATGCTGTATGATGCATGAAGGATCAAATAACACACAGTCTTTGTGGTTCTTTCCCTTTACTTGTAGTTGAGGATTACAACCCAGCCATGGTACAATATTCACCAAGAGCACAGCCTGGCCAGTCCAGAGATCCATATATAATTAGAGTGCACCTTGCTGAGACAAAGTCTATATGGCCTTCCAGCTGCCTTTTCCCGTTCTGACACTTGCTAACCCTTTCCTCTCCTAAGTGTTCGTGGTTGCCAATCTCTGCAGGGCAGGTAGCTGCGGGTCCTGCGAGTGACAGTTCTTTGTCCTCTGACCCTATCTAGCCCTTGAGCCCCAGGAAGGTCCACAAGGTGAGTCCCTGTACTTGAAGCCCAGTGATCTCCAGTTTAACAACTAGTTCTGAAGTATTTGTGATCAATTTGGGGCTGGTACCCTTGTTTCAGCAAATTCTTCTGCCCAGTTTTAATAGCTTGCAGCAAATTCGTCTCTCCAGGCCCTCGGCCTACCACTTCACTCCATGCTCCATGCTGTCTCTCAAGCTGCCTAGACTCAACTAGAAATCTCCTCCTTCTTGCCACCAACCCCTAACCTAACTCCTCCCTCCAGCCAGGAAGTGAGGACTGCCGTGTAGGTCTGTCTCTTCAGCCTGACACTTCTCTGGCCTGCAGTTGAGATGGGTTGGGTGTATGTTGGGGGTCTCAGAAAAGTGTCCTCCTCTTATCTGCGAGCATGATATCAAACATATAAATACATGTAGTACTATTTGTGGCAGCCTGGTTGCAGGGACACCACAAATGTAGTAACAGAGTTACTCTGAACTCTGTTTTTCCTCTTTTTAGCGGTATCCATCTTGCCTGATGAGGAGGAGAGATTTCAACGCAAGATTGTGCGGATGGAGGATAAAGAACCTCGACTAACATCCAAACAAGTTCAAGCTGCTCTGCAGTCCGATGGTACAACAGTGTCAACCCATACTATCCGTCAGCGTCTGAATGAAAAGGGACTATATGGTAGGATACCCAGGAAGACCCCACTTCTTACCTCGAGACATAAAAAAGCCAGGCTGGAGTTTGCCAAAACGTACCTGAGAAAGCCTACAACGTTTTGGAAGAATGTCCTCTAGTCAGATGAGACAAAAGTAGAGCTTTTTGGGCAAAGGCATCAACATAGAGTTTATAGGAGAAAAAAAGAGGCATTCAAAGAAAAGAACACGGTCCCTACAGTCAAACATGGTGGAGGTTCCCTGATGTTTTGGGGTTGCTTTGCTGCCTCTGGCACTGGACTGCTTGACCGTGTGCATGGCATTATGAAGTCTGAACACTACCAACAAATTTTGCAGCATAATGTAGGGCCCAGTGTGAGAGAGCTGGGTCTCCCTCAGAGGTTATGGGTCTTTCAGAAGGACAATGACCCAAAACACACTTCAAAAAGCACTAGAAAATGGTTTGAGAGAAAGCACTTGAGACTTCTAAGGTGGCCAGCAATGAGTCCAGACCTGAATCCCATAGAACACCTGTGGAGAGATCTAAAAATGGCAGTTTGGAGAAGGCACCCTTGAAATCTCAGGGACCTGGAGCAGTTTGCCAAAGAAAAATGGTCTAAAATTCCAGCAGAGCATTGTAAGAAACTCACTGATGGTTACCGGAAGAGGTTGATCGCAGTTATTTTGGCTAAAGGTGCAACCAAGTATTAGGCTGAGGGTGCCAATACTTTTGTCTGGCCCATTTGGAGTTTTGTGTGAATTGATCAATGTTTTGCTTTTTGCTTCATTCTCTTTTGTGTTTTTTCATTGAAGACAAATTAAATGAAGATAATAATACCAAAGAATTTGAGATTGCAATCATTTTCAGGAAGAAACTGAGTATTATCTGACAGAATTGCAGGGGTGTCAATACTTTTGGCCAACACTAGCTAAGAACTTGCTTTCTGTGGTGGGGATTAACACTAACACGCAATCCCCCGGGTTAAAGGACCTAATGGTGGCCTGTCTATTGTACCTAGCGCTTTAATCTGCTTGGACATCTTGCTGATGTTCCTTCACAATCAGCATGAAAACGGCGATTCGATCCTGCATACCCATGATGTGCTCAGTTAAATTTTTATGGGGGGTGGGTTCCTGCTCCCATGTTTCTTTAGCTACGTCCAGCAGCCCCTGGGGATGTTGACCATACAACAACTCAAATGGCAAAAACCCCATTGACAACTGCGGCACTTCACGGATTGCAAACATTAAATAATGGAGCAACATATTCCAGTACTTCCTGTCCTTGGAGACTACCCTTTTGAGCATAGTTTTCAGGGTTTTATTAAACCGCTCCACCAGTCCATCGGTTTGAGGGTGGTAAGGCCCCATTACACAGTATGATATTGTTAACGATATCGTTGCAATGTCACCGGTTTGGTGACATTTCAGCGACGTCGAAACAACATCATTGTGTGTGACATGTACCAACAACCAACGATAAGTTCGTTCATCGTTGGTCATTGGTAAATGAACCGGACCATTTTTTATCGTTGACCTCCCGCTGGCTGGCCAGCATCAGCGTGTGTGACAGCAGGAGACCAATGATCAACGAGCTCCCAGCGCTGCACAGCACATGCTGGGAGCTGCTAATCAGGGTAAACAGCGGGTAACTAAGTGCAGTACTCTGCTTAGTTACCCACTGTTTACCCTGGATACCAGCGTTCTCGCTGGTCCTGATCGCTGGTGAGTCTGCCTGTTTGACAGCTCACCAGCGATTATATAACAATGTCCCAGCGACCCCCATCGTTGGTCGGATCGCTGGGACATTTTACTGTGTATAACGGGGCATGTACAACGACGTACGCAACTGCTAAATCTGGAGAAGTTTGCACAGCTCCCTGGTGAACTTGGACAAGAATTGGGTCCCCTGATCCATAAGAATCTCCTTGGGCAACCCCACTCGACAGAACACGGCAAACAACTACTGAGCAATAAGTAAGCTTAACTGTAGTATGTCTGAGGAGTACCGCCTCTGGATAACGGGTGGCATAACTGACTATTTCCAGAATATGTTGGTGCCCCGGGCAGACTTTACAATTGGTCCTACGAGATCCATGGCTATCCGCTCAAAAGGTACCTCTATAATAGGCAATGGTACCAAGGGACTGCAGAAATGAGCCACGGGTGTGGTTAGCTGACATTCCAGGCAGGAGTTGCAAAACCTTCTTACCTCCCAAATGACCCCGGGCCATAAAAGCAGCAAAAGTCGCTCCTGCATTTTTTTTAACCCAGAGGTGGCCGCTCAATAAGTGTTTATGAGCCAACTCTAGGGCCTGCCAGCGATATGGCTGTGGTATTAATAACTGCTCCCCTATATCCTCCCGTATTCTATCCACTTGGTAGCGTACGTCACACTTGAGGGCGAAATGGGGGAACCTCACCTGGGCACTAGGCGTTTGCACCACCCCATCAATTACCATCACCCTACTTTGGGCATGGACCAACGTAGGATCCTGAAGTTGGGTCGTCCCGAAATTATCTGGAGACACCTCTAGCTCCAGGATTGGCTCAACTATTTCAGGCTCTTCTGCCATTACCTCTAGGGGAGACTTGTTGGGTTTACACTCTGTCCCTATATTTGTGAACTCTACGGCAGGTATCCCAAACTCGGGATCTTCGGGCTTAGGGCCAGGACTGTCCATTACCTGAGGAGGATTGGATTGCCTCCTGCTTAGAGTCCAGAAAAGAGGCAGATCCCTCCCCAGGATCACATCATAGGGAAGTGTTTTCATCACCCCCACTTCGTGTTGCACCTGTCCACATGGGGTAGTGATGGTGATTACTTCTGCAGGGTATTTCTGGAGGTCCCCATGGATACAGAGTACCCCCACTGTATGACTGGTGGGTTTTATCGCAGGGACCAGGGATGCATGCACGAGGGTCACCAAGCTCCCTGAATCCAACAAGCCCGTTGCCGGGTACCCATTAACTTGCACTTGGCACAAATGTGGGTCAGTGTCTGGTTAAACAATGTCGACCGTACATACAGTCTGGGCATACATTGAACCCCGGCAGGTATACCCGCAGTCCATGGGCTCGATGGTGAGTGGACACTGGGTCCCCGTATGTCTCAGTCCTTGGCATTGCCAACACCTCATAGAGGGGGTAAATCCTTTTGAGGGGTGCTGTTTAGGGAACATGGATTTCGGCCTTCTCTACCATCTGCGCTTGGCTCAAAGTCGCAGGCTGTAACCACTTCTTCACCAGGTGCAATAAGTCATATGCCCGTGACCATACAGGCTTACCTTCCGCAAAGGACCACTGGCTTACCCGCTGAGTCATTACATATGTGCTAACCCCCAGTTGGGCAAGGATCTCACCTTTTAGGGACCTGTAGTTCCTGGCGTCTTCTGCACAGAGAGCCAGGTAGGCTTTTTGGAGCTCTTCCATTAAAAACGGCCCCAACATCTCAGTCCACTGTTCCAGTGGCAGTTTATCCCGATCTGCGATCGTCTCAAATACCATCAGGAATTCTTCCACATCATCCCCCTGGGTCATGTTTTGCAATGCACACCTTACCGCTTTCCGGTTGCCAGAGTCATCACCTTCACCTGAGGGTGGGGCGGTTCTCCTTGTATGGAGTACTTCGGTCAGGAGTTCTTGCTGCTGTTGCAGTTGCTGTAGCAAAAGTTTATTTGTCTCCTGTTGTGCGAGCTACTGTTGCTGTGCAGTAGTCTGCTGTTGCTGCTGGGCCTTCACCAGGTGCTTAACCAGGTCCTCCATGGTAGTCGCCGGTGTAAGCCTTAGTGTGGCAGGCTTAACAATAGACGTGAGTGAACGGAGTATGCCTCGTGCTGATGACTTTGCTGCCTGGCGACTACTGGGCTGTTGCTGCTAGCAACCAGGTTGCTATGCCCGCATTCTCCACCATATGTGAGGTAGCAGCATTAGTTAAGCACAACAGGAGGCAGTGACCCAGGCTCCTATTCACACCACACACAGTTTATTTGCCAGTCCCGGCGATTACAGATCTCAGGGTTCCAGGACGCAGCCAGTACAGTCCTGTACACTTATACTTATACTTGTACACTGTATAAGTCCAAAAGCCAAGACCACATGGGTGGACTGTGTTTTCCTGCACACAGCCTCTGTTTCACAGCTCCTGCTGCTCTGCTTCCTAGGTTTCAACTGAGACTCCACCCTGTGTTGCAGTCCAGGTTTAAACACATGCCTGGACATGAGGATCCTCAAAGACTTGGAGTGGAGGGGATCTTATAGGGATATGGAGCACATTCTGGGAGACACATATATTACCCCGGTCACTGCCTCTCACTTATTAATACCTTAAACTTAACATCTTATCTAGAGTCCATCACTGTCTATCTTACGTAAATCACAGTCATCACTTTGTCACTCAGTCAACTCTGACATGCATCACATAGGCCTTAATCGGAGTCAGTGGTAACACTTTGTTAGGCCGCAAGTCCCATAATGTTGATTCAATATGCACTCATTCTGCAGCCAGTAGTCCTGTTCAATGTGGCTCAGTCAACTTGAGCATGGAAGTTCAGTTCCTCAATTGACTTCAGTCCCCGGATTCTCCACATGATTCTGGGCACTGGATTCTTCACATACTGTATGTTTCGGCAACAAATTCTCCACTTGAACTAGACTCTTGATTGCAGCTGTAAGCCAACTCGCTACTCACATGTCCGTCCTTCTCCAATCTTAGGTACTGACTCTTCCCCTTTTCTGCTTCCCTGAGCTTTTATTATTATTCACCGCAACCACATCTGTCACCTGACCTGGTGTCTCTTCTTATCTGCTCCCTAGGGGGACATATATTCTTCAGTTCCTATTGTGGTCATTCTCATTGCTTTCCCTCGCCTTGCTGATGTTGACAATTACCGGCATGGCATCAAAACACCATCAACTTGCAGATTAACATTATATCTGCTGGTTATTACATTTTTTAACGACAGGTTTCCCTTACTAAATAACTACTGGCAAATCTCCTAAAAATTCAAGTCTCTAGGGTTTTACTTCTAATGTTGTAAGTACCAGAGTTTCGTATGCAACCTAACCTAACCTTTTATCTCTTATTTTGCTAAAAAAAAAAACATTAAGAAGCCAGAAACTACAAGCCTGTATGTTGCCATATTAACCTAGTATACAAGGTTATAGATGTTTTCATAACTGTGTGTCAGAAAGGGTTCAGTGGGGTGTACTGTAATCATCCTACACCCTTATTTACCAGAACAAAAGAGCTATTAGCTTTGTACAAAGACACAGAAATAAAATGTCAAGTGAACAAGAGCTCAGGGTCACTGTGTAAATGGGGTTTTCATAAACATCATTTTCTCGTTTGCTTAGTTATAAAATAAAAAAATGTATTTACAACTTTTATTATATAGTGCAATCAACAAGTGTCTGACAATGTTATTACACAACGTACTGTTATTGTAGGATACTGTTTTCTTTTCATTCCTCATTTCTAGCACAGTGCATGTAGGTTATAAAACAGTTGTTACACCTTTAATAAAGACCTATTGCAAATATATATTATTACACCATAATGTACGGGAAAATAAACTGAACTGTACCTAACACAATGAATCACAGCTACGTACCACCACGATACTGTTTGGAGAGAATAACAATGCATACCAAATTCTAGCTATACTGTATAATAAAGTAATCAAATTGTAGTGTTTTACAATGTCTAAATATTATATTTATACAAATAATATGGTCCTCAACTTTAAAATTGTGACACCAAGAAGGAAATGTTGTTGAATTATGAAAACCACATATCGATAGTCATGTTAATGATATGTAAGTAGTGAAAAACTAAAAACAACATTTTCAAAACATCTCAATTTGTTCATTATCGAGTAAGAGCACGGCATATAGAGATACATGCAGACTTCAGGGACACTGCGGTGCTTAGACTACTTGTCATGAATAGGTTGCCTCGTTTTGGTCCTACAGCTCTCTATAAAGGTGGGTTTACACATTTCAATATCGTTGCGATATCGCAACTCAATGGCGCGGGAGCGCGCATTTAGTGCACGTTTCTCCCGCATCGCATCGGAGGTTTATACGCTGCGATATCGGGATACAACGTCTGTACGATGTCTACGCCCCCCAACCCAGGAACGACCATTTAACATGGGAGTGAATGGGTGGCGTTGAACATCGCATCGTAGTTGGGCTGTCACACAGCACGATCCGGCTCCAATCTCCATTCAATATCGGAGCATTGAATAGCACGCTCATTCAATCCCCGATATCGCATTGACATCGTTCCTGCATCGTATTGGACGTTCACACCATACAACGCAGGAACGATATCGGCTCCAACGATCGAACCACGTGACTTTTGATTGAAATTGGAGTCCGATATCGCAACGTGTAAACCCGCCATTAAAATTAAGCATATATAATCTAAGAAGGTGTTCCCCAACTCCAGTCCTCAAGGGCCATCAACACTGCATGTTTCAAGGATTTCCTTAGCATTGCAAAGGTGTTGGAATCATCAGTTTAGGTGATTAAATTTTTACCAGTGTAATACTAAGGAAATCCTGAATACAAGCATTATTGGTGGGCCTTGAATGAAGGTAATGAAGAAAAAGAGCCTGTATAAGCCTCATTTCTGCAGGGCTAAACAACTATCTTAAAAGGACTCTGTCATGTCATATGTCAGTATGATACTAATAGTGCCTTTAAATAGTGCCTGAGAAGCCATTTCAGAATATGTAAAAATTGTTACAGTACCCTTTGTAGTTATCTTGCTATAAGCATCTTCACACCCAGCAGGCAGCTGCTTCCCTTGTCCGGTCCATTAATTTTACTGCTAAATAGCCCACAGGATGTAAATGTTCGTTAATTATTCACTACTTCCGAGGCAACTATTTCTCCCATCCCCTGTTCTCTGTGTCACACTTTTATTTTGATTTTCCCAGATATCAGATAAGGCAATCTCTTCCATTTGTTGCTCTGGGCAGCAGCCGTACTGTCTGCGAGAGATTCTATGTGTTTATTTGAACATTTGTTTTGCTGCATACAAGGAGAGCAGAGAAATGGATACAGGCCCCCTTGTGAGGGATTTTTACTAAACTTTCCTTGTGTGCAGTGCAGTGATGTCACTACATGTATATTCATTCTTTGGGGAGTGTGCAGCAGAGAACTAAGTGATCACTCACTCTGATTGACAGATGGAGTGAATCTCTTTATTTGCAGTTTACAGAGGATAGGAGGGGTATAAATAAAAGAAATAGATGAAAAGAAAGAGCTTCACCAGAGGAATTTGAAAAGTATATCAATTACATATGGATTTTTGACCTGACAGATTCCCTTTAAGGGCTTGGACACACTTTTCTAGTTACATCAGAGTTTGACTGAGTAGACTCTGAAAGGGCTGGAGCAGTGACCCTGAACGGCCTCTCGCTCTCTGGACAGGGAGTCTGGAGCTGCACAAAACCACAATCAGCTGACAGCCCCATCCAGACAGGGAGAAGCCATTCAGGGTCACTGCTCCAGCCTTTTCAGAGTCTCCTCAGTCAAACTCTGATGAGTGTGTCCGAGCCCTAAGGGGAACCAACGAGCAGGACTTAGGGCTATAACATGAAGCCAGTGCCTTAGAAGCACTGTGAGACTGAGTGCAATCATACATTTATTTAAAAGATTACATGTATAATTGCAGAGAAAACTGTTATTAAACATCAGGAAACAAGTGCAGCATGTGTGCAGCACAGGGGGGCTGGGTTTCTTTTTATTACTTCCCTGTTTACTCTAAGCCAAAACCTCCCTTCATTCCTGTCAGTATATACCAGATACATTAGGTCTGACATTGGGCATGGAGATAGATAGCATAATGTCATGCATCTTATGTGCTCATCACTCCCTCCCTCCCTCCTGCTTCTTCTCTAGCTGTATGGAATCAGGCAGTCACAGTTCAGAAGGAGGCCCCTCTCCCTTCAGTCTGCTTGTCCCGAGCTCAGCTCTCTCCTTACAGTCACAGGTCTGTGTCCACCCGATCACACACATCCAGAGAAGAAGCAGTGAGAGGAAGCCTGAGAATCTAGAGACACAGGAGGGAGGGAGTGATGAGCACATAGGAGCCTGACATTGTGCTATCTATCACCATGCACAATGTCAGACCTAATGTGCCTGTATATAGTGACAGGGAGGGAGCAGGGAGGAAGAGAGAGAAGGGGAGAGGATTTGACCTAAAACAAACAGGCAAGTAATTCTAAGAACCTCAACCCATTGTGCTGCACACTTCGTTTGTCTGCTGCTCACCTTGCAAGGACTTCTATAACATTTTTCTATGCAATCATACATGTAATAATTGAAGTAAAGGTATGATTGTACTCACTATCCCAGTGACTGTAAGGCACTAGCTTCACTTTACAGCCCTAATTCCTGCTGGTTGGATCCCTTTAAATGTTTGGAGGATTGGAGGACTCCCAACAGTCCCCTAACAAGTATTATTGTGGTATAGAAAGTGGCTTGGCGTTGTCTTGCTTGAAAAAAAAATAGCTCCTGAGACACTTTAAAGAAATGATTAAATCATTGCTTTTACAACCAAACAGGAGCGGACCTACCGTGGTGCAGCTGATTCAGCTGCACCAGGGCCCCGGCCGGCTCGGGGGCCCTTCAAGCCTGCAGGGGGGCCTCCAGCCGACTCCCGTGGCCCTGCGTAGGAGAGGATGTTAACTGAGGGAAGCTTCCTGCGTCCTCTGCCGCCCTGGTCTGCATTGGGCGGCTCAGCACAGGTAGGAGAGCCGCACCACCCCCCCGCTCCTCGCCGACATCCACTAGCACCCCCCTTCCCACGCTCCTCACCAGCAGCTGCACCAGGGCCCTCCGGGCTAAAGGTCCGCCACTGCAACCAAAGTAATGTAACACCAACATTTTAGTGTACTAGAAATATAAACTAAAGATGTCCATGCCTCCAAATACTATAATTCCAGGAGTAGGGCCAGTGTAAGATTCCTTCATGATGATCTCTTCATGGTTCTTTCCACCTGGTCTCATCAGATGCAAAGAATGGCATGAAGTGATTCATTATTCTGTACTGCAAGTAAAATTCGACATCACAAAGGAAGCCTAAGGTGTCACACAGTGTCTGAACAAACCATTATAAGGCTTTTTTGTGCCAGACTCCCAACTACTCTAGCTAAACATGTTCTATTATCCTCACACCACTACTCACTAAGGGTATCATGGTGAAGAGTGTGACGTAGCAATCACTGAGCATGTTGCAAAGGCAAGATGAAATGTTATAATTCATGCTTTAGTCTTGAATGCAAGAATGCATAGACATCCAGAGATTATTGTGGAGTTGACTTCGGCATTGACATGAAGTTGTCTTCAAAATGGAAAATAAAAGTGTTCCAATAGCATTTTTGCAAAATGCCATGCCACGTGTTTCTTGTGGCCCTGTGAGTATATAGTGTGATCTAAACATGCAAAAATTGCCTTCAAAATCACCCAGTTTGTTTTCCATTAAACAAATTTGGGATGTCCTAGTTGGCAATTGCAATGGGAGCTGACAATAGTACAGTCATGGCCAAAAGTTTTGAGAATGATACAAATATTAATTTTAACAAAGTCTACTGCCTCAGTTTTCCTAATGGCAATTTGCATATACTCCAGAATGTCATAAAGAGTGATCAGCTTAACAGCAATTACTTGCTAAGTCAATATTTGCCTAGAAAATGAACTTTAACCCCCAAAACACATTTCAACATCATTGCAGTCCTGCCTTAAAAGGAGCAGCTAACATCGTTTTAGTGATTATTCCATTAACACAGGTGTGGGTGTTGATGAGGACAGGGCTGGCGATCAGTCATGATTAAGTAAGAATGACACCACTGGACACTTTAAAAGGAGGCTGGTGCTTGGTATCATTGTTTCTCTTCAGTTAACCATGGTTATCTCTAAAGAAACACGTGCAGCCATCATTGCACTGCACAAAAATGGCTTAACAGGGAAGAGTATCGCAGCTAGAAAGATTGCACCTCAGTCAACAATCTATCGCATCATCAAGAACTTCAAGGAGAGAGCTTCCATTGTTGTCAAAAAGGTTCCAGGGTGCCCAAGAAAGACCAGGAAGTGCCAGGACCGTATCTTAAAACTGTTTCAGCTGCGGGATCGGCCTACCAGCAGTGCCGAGCTTGCTCAGGAATGGCAGCAGACTGGTGTGAGTACTTCTGCACGCACTGTGAGGCGGAGACTCTTTGAGCAAGGCCTGGTTTCAAGGAGGGCAGCAAAGAAGCCACTTCTCTCCAGAAAAAACAGCAGGGACTGATTGATATTCTGCAAAAGGTACAGGGAGTGGACTGCTGAGAACTGGGGTAAAGTCATTTTCTCTGATGAATCCCCTTTTTGATTGTTTGGGACATGAATGAAGCCACAGCTCCACTGACAGCTGCGCACATACTATACGTAATGTACGTATAGTATGTGCACTGTCCGAGGTCCTGTAGGCTATTACAGTAGATCTATGGCGCCGCACAGCCCATTCATCTACTGTAAAAGCCTACAGGACCTCGGGTTACCGGATAAAATGTGTGTGAAGCTAATTGCGTTCACCGCATCCAGATCTGGATACGGTGAACGCAATTCTCTGAAAAAGTGTGACCCTAGCCTTAGGCAATCATTAATAACCTCTTTCATTGCATGACAAGTAATGTAACAGTGTATATTTTTGTGCATGGCACTAATACATGATGCTAAATAAATGAATATATTATGTTTCTACTTTTTATCATTTGCATATCTTTAAGGCCCCTTTCACATAGGCTTTTTTTTAAAATGGGGCAAATCCAGCAGATTTACCGTATCTGCCGCATCTTCCGCCTAACGGCCGCACTTGCGGGGCGCTTGCGGTGAGCCACATGCATTGTCTATGGGGCTTGTGGCAAGTGCGGTTTTGCCGATTGCGGCAGATGCGACAGTTGCGGCCGCGAATAAAAATGCTGCTAACCACGTTTTTTTCACGGCCGCAAGTGTCGCATCTCCTGCAACCGGTAAAACCGCATTTGCCGCACCCGACCGCAAGCCCCATAGACAATGCATGGGGCTTGCCGGATGGGCGCCGCAAGTGTGGCCGTTAGGCGGAAGATGCAGCAGATGCTGTAAATCTATCACACCTGCAGCATTTTTTCAAAAACACCAGTGTGAAAGCAGCCTTACATGTCTATTTGTGCTGTGATTTCCATCATTTCATGACTTTTCCTTCTTGGTGACACAATATTAATGTTAAGGAGTGCATTAAAATTTGTGGTGACCATAAGGGAATCTGAGGTGCCACCATTAGCATGCCAGCCCTGTATCTACAATATGCGGAGTGGAGGGTAAAATGCTTGTTGAATCAGTATGGGGGGTGCAGGGGGAAGGCTGTGAAACAATATGAGGATCCTGTAAGGAAATGGTTGTGGAAATCGTATGGGCAGCGGAGGAGAGGGATGTGAGTTGGTCGACAGGGTAGGGGGTACTCAGATACCGGGACCGGGGGTTACTTCGGTGGGGGAATCACTGTAAGTCGGTTCCCGGTTCTATGCCCTGGACTCTCAGTGGCGGGGATGAAGATGATGGGGAAAATGGTATCATGACGCCACCTGTGGTACCTGGTAATAGAGATACTAGCGCTGCGGCCGGCCACTGAGGAGATGGAAAGGCCGCTTTGGTAGTACAGCTCCCCACAGGTGGAGCTTTACCTCAGGGCAGCGAGGAGGATGAGGGGAGTAGTAGTCCTCACCTCCGGTGATGCTGCTGTAGCCCTCCATGCGCCAAATGAAAGGAGAACAGACACTACTTCAGCTCAAACGGTTCTTTACTTGCACCAGATGGAAACAGGTACACAGTACATTCTGGGTTAACGGGTATTGTAACCGTGGGTCGTGAAGGTTTCCTCAGAGTCTGACAGTGATGCCCTCAATATGGCGCTCGTGGTTTTGTTACTCTCTCTCTCTTACCCCTCTTGAGCCAAGTCTCTTGTCCATGGGGCCTGTTACCTAAAAGTCATTCACTTGTCAGTGTCGTGAACCCAGCTGAGGGACTGATGTCGGGCTGCTTCGGCTCCCTCTGTGTGTCGGGCCCTCAGCTTGCCGGTCTGTAGTTAGGGATGAACCTTGCATCTAGCTACCTCGGCTCTGTAATGCTGGTGTCGATCTGCGTCCCCAGATGGTTCCTACCAGGCCTGGGTAAACCCCCTTCTAGAGTCTGGGCGCCTCTCCAAAGAGGCGCCCTCCTGATGCAGCGGCAGGGTCCCCTGCATCTGCCTTGCTTGCTCTCCTCACACCAAATGTCTGACTGTGTTGTCACTCCCCGTCTCTCGCTCTCTAGGCTCCACCCCCTGGGACCTACTGAATATCAGTCTCCTGTATTAAAGTGGCTTGTGTATGGGTGTTGGGGTGCAGACTCTGAAGATTCCCCACGTCCACGGTTACGGAAGCACCACACCTTTAATTAGGGTGCAGTACCTTCCTGTGGCGCCATGCCATGGGGCGCCAAAGATGTATGAGGAGACAATATGGAAAGTGAGAGACAAATGTATGAAGAAATATATAAAGCAAGTGATTCTGAGTGTGGAAACACAGTATGGGATGGAGGGATGTATGAAGAGAGAGTTTAGAGAGCGAGGTGGGAATATGTATGGAGACAGCATGGTGAGTCAGGGGATACAGTGCCTACAAGTAGTATTCAACCCCCTGCAGATTTAGCTGGTTGACACATGCGGAATTAACTTGGCATTGTGACATTTGGACTGTAGATCAGCCTGGAAGTGGGAAATGCAGTGCCACAAAAACATTTTTCTTTTTTGATTTTTTTTTTTTTTAAAGCGTTAAAAGTTAATTCAGAGGGTCATTTATTAATCAACCCCTCAAACCACCAGAATTCTGTTTGGTCCCCTAAAGTATTAAGAAGTAGTTCAGGCACAAAGAACAATGAGCTTCACATGTGTGGATTAATTATCTCTTTTGCCAGCCTTTTCTGACTATTTAAGACCCTCCCCAAACTTGTGAACAGCACTCATACATGGTCAACATGGGAAAGACAAAGGAGCATTCCAAGGCCATCAGAGACAAGATCGTGGAGGGTCACAAGGCTGGCAAGGGGTACAAAACCCTTTCCAAGGAGTTGGGCCTACCTGTCTCCAATGTTGGGAGCATCATCCGGAAGTGGAAGGCTTATGGAACTACTGTTAGCCTTCCACGGCCTGGACAGCCTTTGAAAGTTTCCTCCCGTGCCGAGGCCAGGCTTGTCCGAAGAGTCAAGGCTAACCCAAGGGCAACAAGGAAGGAGCTCCGGGAAGATCTCATGGCAGTGGGGACATTGGTTTCAGTCAATACCATAAGTAACGTACTCCACCGCAATGGTCTCCGTTCCAGACAAGCCCGTAAGGTTCCTTTACTTTCAAAGCGTCATGTCAAGGCTCATCTACAGTTTGCTCATGATCACTTGGAGGACTCTGAGACAGACTGGTTCAAGGTTCTATGGTCTGATGAGACCAAGATCGAGATCTTTGATGCCAACCACACACGTGACGTTTGGAGACTGAATGGCACTACATAAGACCCCAAGAATACCATCCCTACAGTCAAGCATGGTGGTGGCAGCATCATGCTGTGGGGCTGTTTCTCAGCCAAGGGGCCTGGCCACCTGGTCCGCATCCATGGGAAGATGGATAGCACGGCCTACCTGGAGATTTTGGCCAAGAACCTCCGCTCCTCCATCAAAGATCTTAAGATGGGTCGTAATTTCATCTTCCAACAAGACAACGACCCAAAGCACACAGCCAAGAAGACCAAGGCCTGGTTCAAGAGGGAAAAAATCAAGGTGATGGAGTGGCCTAGTCAGTCTCCTGACCTTAACCCAATTGAAAACTTGTGGAAGGAGCTCAAGATTAAAGTCCACATGAGACACCCACAGAACCTAGATAACTTGGAGAAGATCTGCATGGAGGAGTGGGCCAAGATAACTCCAGAGACCTGTGTCGGCCTGATCAGGTCTTATAAAAGACGATTATTAGCTGTAATTGTAAACAAGGGTTATTCCACAAAATATTAAACATAGGGGTTGAATAATAATTGACCCACACTTTTATGTTTAAAATTTATAAAAATTCAACTGAGCAACATAACTTTTTGGTTTCTAAGATTTATGCTTCTGTTAATAAATCCTACTCTCGTTTGCAGTTTGAAGACTCTAACTTATTGGCATCTTATCAAACCACCTAAATCTGCAGGGGGTTGAATACTACTTGTAGGCACTGTATGTGAAAGGAGAAAGTATGGTGAATGAGTTGTGAATGTGTGTGCAAACAGTATGCTGAGCGGGGTAATGTCTGAAGACAGTATGAGGAGTGGGAGGATCTGTGAAGTAATAGTAAGGGGAGTGTGAAATTTGTGACGAGTGGGATGGGAATGTATGTGGAAACAGTACGGGAAGGGATGATATATGATGAGAATATCTGGGGAGTGGTTGATTTGGGAAATGTGTGAAGAAACAATATGAGCTATGAGCCAGGGGGAATGGGTGGGGAAACAGTATGAACAGCAGGAATGATGAGTGAAGAGACAGAATGGTGAAAGAAAGATAAATAGGTGACAGATGAGTATGGTTAGCAGGCTGAATGTGTGAAGAGGCCATTTGACGGAGAGGGATATTGCATGAGGAGACTTTTAGGGGATATAGTATGAGGAGATGGTATGGGGTGTGATATGCTAACTGGCTATATTGAAAGAGGCCGGTATGTATCGCACATACAGAAGTCTGCTGCAATCTAAATCTGGGATGGTTTGCTGGGAAGTATTGTTCCACAAGCCTTTATAGTTGATTTAGGTATGGTCAGATGTGTGGAAGGGGCTGACCATCCACATACCTCATCCCATTGGTGTATTGCTGCTGATATCATGTGACTTCTCACTGGTCACATTTCGGTGATGTCAGCCAGGTCCTGGAGGCTGCAACCTGCTTGTAGAGCATCCATGGCTGTTGCTCCTGAATCCGTGGACTGTCAGGTGTTAGTGTGGACCTTGACAGACCCTGGTTGGTGATCCCAGTCAGGCAGTTTTCCTGAGCAGCCGACTAAGGGGTCAGTGAGTGGAGGTAGGGATACCTTCACAAAGAAATGGCTGTGAAAGAAACCAAACCCATGCATGTGCACCCGCCATAGAAATGAGAACCCCCTACTCCCAATATTGCTTCCATAGCCATCCTTGTTCTTCTCCATATTCCACAGGCAAAATTTACCTTATCTTACATGCTCCCCATATTGTTGCTACAGCCATTATTCCCCTTGCTCTCCATATTGTTTCCAGAGCCACCATCCCTCCCTTTGCTCCCCATATTGGTTCCACAGCTACTGTATTATGTTTAAATCTTATTATTAACATTCAAATGAAAATAACGGTATTAGCAACAAACGTTATTGCGTTTAAGGTACTGTCACACATTGAGACTTTCCAGGATCGCTAGAAAGTCTCCTTGGCCTCGCTGGTGAGCTGTCAAACAGGCAGATCTGTCAAACGACGCAGCAGCGATATGGACCTGCCGAACGATCTCGCTGGTCGTTGGAGACGTGTCACATCGCAGCTATTTGACGACTCTACACCTATGTTAGGGGCGTGGTGTTTGGCGCTGAAGCCACATAGGTGTCATTTACCATGCCCCCTCAGCTCCAATTGGTGATTGCTAGTGCGTTATGATTGGCAACCCCGAGCTTGAAAAAGTTGACCAAAAGTAGAGTTTGTATCCTTTGTTCCTGAGCTTGTGTTGGTTGGAAGATCTTTGTACAGTTCTCTGTGCGGCGACTCTACACTGGTTTACCTATACAGCATCAATCAATACATTTTCCATCTGCAAGGTAAGCATCGTTTGTGGGTTTGTGTATGATTTTGTTAGCTTTTAGCGTTTCCTTTTTACTCATTTGGGGTCTCTCTAGCGATTCCGTTGTGACACATAACAATAGAGGTGCAGTGATTATACAGAGTACAATACCTTCAAATTAATCTAGACTATTATTTGTATATAACAAAAGGAAAGATAAGGATGGACAAAGACAAAGACTCAAAGGAAAGGCAACCATAACTATAAACAGTGACATGGAAAACCAAAACAGTAATCAAGTAGTCTATAGATATATACAATTCTCTAAAATGACACCAATGTAATGGAAAAAGAATGATAAGAAAGAAAAAAAAACTCAAGTTAACATTTAATTAGCTCAATCAACGCGGATCTCTAGAATCACCATCAGAACTGAGGCTAAGCGTTGGCGCATATCGAGACACCCAAGGTGTCCACTTCTCTTTGTATTTGCATTGAAAAATATTCTTAATAGCAAATATATATTCATATAAATTATGCATAACAAGTTTGTCCATAAGAACCTCAATAGTTGGTGATCCCTTATCTCTCCAAAAGGAAACAATAAAGTTTTTTGCGAATGTTCAACTTGTAAAATGAGGTATCTGAGAATATTGTAATAGTATCTAATAGCTTTGTCAGAGAATTTAGGGGGCTGTCAGTAGTGAGAACTGTGTAAGACATTGATGGTGGTGACTGATATTGGACCATACTATAAGCGGTTTATGCTGTCTCTAAATAAACCAGCTGGACTATTTAAATGAAAAAACTGCTGCTGTATGTTTAAATATTGCTGACGGGTGAGTGCTCCCCAACACGCTTAGTAATCGCTACGTCACGGGAGGAGAAAGGTTTGAGAAGATACAGAAAAGAGACTGGGTAATGTAGGAGCAGATTGGTGGGACAGTGTGCAGAGGTGGGGGAATATAATGAGCAAGCACAGTAAAAAGGACCAATTAATGGGAGGAGAGTGAGAAGAGGGGGCCGAGCATGGAAAGTAGAGGGCGCTTTGGAGGGCATATACCATAAGAGGGACAGTGTGTGGGTTATATTTTGTGCTGGGAACACAGTAAAGAGCAATTATTTTTTCAGGAGCACAACATTGGGCAGATATTTTTATTCAGGAGCAGTATGAAAAGATAATCTGTGAATAGTGATGCTTTGTGCTGTCCGTCATTTAATGGCACTCCCCTGATGTTCTCATGTGTTTGAATTTTCTCTATAAGAGGTTCCAGGAATAAATTAAATAATGTAGGGGAAAGGGGACCACTTTGTCTAGTTCTATTAGTGGGAAGAAATGGCCTAGACACATAGTTGTTTGATAAAACCCTAGCAGTTGGGGCCGAGTATAAGGCTGTAATGATGTTGTAGACGTCACCAGAGAAACCAAAGCGTTTCAGTGTTTGGAAAATGAATCCCCTATGCACCCTATCAAACACTTTCTCAGCATCTATAGCTACAGTAAGCATTGGGGTTCCTGATTTTTCCACCTGCAAGATAATATTAAGCACTCTTCTAGTGGCGTCTACTGTCCCTCTGTTGGTGATGAAACCTGTTTGATTAGAATGTATCAGTTTTGGGAGGATTTTTGAAAATCTATTGACGAATACCTTAGAAATAATTTTGGAATCTGAATTTAGAAATGAGATAGGCCTATAATGGGCAATATTTTGGGGATCACACTTCTCCTTCGGAATAACTAATAATAGCTTCCTGCATTTCAGCAGGTAATAGAGATGATACAGAAGCCGAGTTAATTAATTTAATAAGATATGGGTTTAATAAGGAGTTAAACTAATTAAAATATACAGTTAGGGCCAGAAATATTTGGACAGTGACACAAGTTTTGTTATTTTAGCTGTTTACAAAAACATGTTCAGAAATACAATTATATATATAATATGGGCTGAAAGTGCACACTCCCAGCTGCAATATGAGAGTTTCCACATCCAAATCGGAGAAAGGGTTTAGGAATCATAGCTCTGTAATGCATAGCCTCCTCTTTTTCAAGGGACCAAAAGTAATTGGACAATGGACTCTAAGGGCTGCAATTAACTCTGAAGGCGTCTCCCTCGTTAACCTGTAATCAATGAAGTAGTTAAAAGGTATGGGGTGGATTCCAGGTGTGTGGTTTTGCATTTGGAAGCTGTTGCTGTGACCAGACAACATGCGGTCAAAGGAACTCTCAATTGAGGTGAAGCAGAACATCCTGAGGCTGAAAAAAAAAGAAAAAATCCATCAGACACAGAAAGAGCAGGGGGGAGCCGAGCCAGACAAGTGCTGTCGGCACTGTCCACTTTGGCTTTAGCAGTGTATCTATACACACTGCTAAAGTGAAATAAAGTCAATGGATGGTTAAAAATAAAAAAATAATAATTTCTCACCTATTTGCCGAATACAAGTGTCCTGTGATGAATTAATCTCCGAAGACAAAAGGACCTGGGCATCAGCTGACCAGGAAGGGTCACATGACCACATCAGTGCAGGTTTAAAGATTTAAACCGCGCTGACGCAGTCATATGACCTATTAGCTGATCGTGTTGCCCCGCCCCTCAATTAATTGCGGGACACTCGGAGTAGGTGGATATGTGAGAATTTATTATTCGTTCATTTTTAACCATCCATTGACTTAATTTCACTTTAGCAGTGTATGTATATAAACTGCTAAAGTGAAATTACACATATGTACCATGGGTACAGAGCAGTACTCTTGTTCTGAGTATGCTCTGTACCCTGGAACCGGATCCAGGAAACGTTTCAGTTTTTTCCCGGATCCGGTTCCATAGGCCCCCAAGTTAACTGTCTCGAACCGGACCAGATTAGTTTCTGTCCGATTTTGTCACCGGAGCCCAAAAAACGATGCAGACTTCGTTTTTGGGACTGCTGAAAAACAGGACAGAAACGAATCTGGGACCGAATACACAAAACTGGATGACCAAACGTGGTCAATCCGGCACCATAGGGATACATGGGGGGGGGGAAACAATTCACTTCTGTTTGTTTCAAAAACGAACACAACAGGATGACAAAAAACGGAGTGTGAAGCCAGCCTTAGAAGGTATTTATAGTGGTGATACTAGGTTGTTGGACAGAGGGGTCTGTATTTAGGTTATATACTGTAGGTGTTCATAAAAGATAGATATGTTAGATATGTCTTTGGGGTCTCTAAAATGCTCCACTGTTTAAATGTAATATTCTTTTTTTTTGTCTCTCTGCTTTTTTAATCTACTATTCCCATTCCTCCTATTGTTTCCAGCCACTATTCCCCCCTATGCTCGATATAATTCCCCCGATGCTCCCATATTGATTCCACTGCCATTATCCCCTCCTACTCCCTATATTGTTTCCACTGCTATTACTCCCATCTTCTTATTTTGCATTTACAGCCATCCCCCATCCTGCTCCCCATATTGTTTTTTGACATTAAATCAATTCTCCCCATGTTCTTTCTGCATCAATTATCTGCCCCCTCATCCCCATGTTTCCACAGCCATTATGCCCCACCATGTTCCCCGCATTGTTTGCACACCACTATTCTCCCCTTGTTCACCATATTCTTTCCATAGCAATTATTACTCCCCTCTGCTCCCCATATTGTTTCCACAGCCAATATATATGCTCCATGTGTTGTTTCCATCGCCTTTATTCCATCCATTCTTCTCTCCCTATTTATTCCACAGCCATTATACCCCTCCTCTCTGCTCCCCATATAGTGGAGCGCTTACCAGATCGAGGCTCTACATGCCTCTGTGATGCCAGAGAGTAATGGCAGAAGCTTAATTAGGTGAACTGAACATTGCCCTGACCCGTAAATGCTGGAGGTCCGGGCTTCAAATGTATTAGTGTCTAAAAGACCCTAGTATCTTTGATTGCTGGAAGCCATTATGATACTTTCTGAGCCTGCTGTCAACTTGACAGCCGATTCAGAGAATGGTTGACTCCCACTATGAGGAGTGGCAAAATGCAGCCACCGGGGAGACAGCACAGACTGCCACATCAAGTGGCCTGACGGTGCCTCCTTGCTAGCTGCGCACAAGGCAAGTTTCACATGCGCTCCTCCTAGATACACTCTTGGAAAAAAGTAAGAAGACTTGAAAGGGCTCTGATTCAAAGCACACCACATTCGTTATAAAACATGGTGGAGGCAGTATGATGGCCAGGCATGCAAGGTTTCCAAAGGAATTGAGTCACTAGTGTCTATTGATGATGTGACTTATGACAAATGCAGCCGGATGAATTCTGAAGTGTACATGGTGATACTTTGTTCTCACATTTAACCAAATGCAGCAAGGTTGATTGGATAGCGCTTTACAGTACAGATGGTAAAAGACCCACAAAATACTGTAAATGCAACCCTGTTTTTTAAGACATAAAAGTGAAATACTCTGCCATGGTCAAGTCAATTATCAGATCTCAACCCTATCGAGCTTGCATTTCACATGCTTAAGACAAAATGTAATGCAGAAAGACAGACAAACAAGCAACAATGAAAATCAGCTACACAAAAGGCCTGACAAAGTAGGAAACCTAGCGTTTGGTGATGTCTATGGCTTGCAGACTTCAGGCATTCTCTACAAAGTAGGAAAAAGGAATTCTATTCATAGTAAAATTAAATTTGTCCTATGACTTTTGAGCCCCAAAAAGAGGAGACTTAGTAGAAAAATGGTTGCAATTCCTAAATGGTTCACGGGATAATTTTCTTCAACTCCTTTAATTAAACCTGAAAGTCTACACTTCAATTGCATCCCAGTTGTTTCCTTTGTTCCCTTTTAAATAATAAATTGTGGACTTCAGAGCCAAAATCACAAAGATTCGGTCACTGTCCAAATATTTTTGGACCTGAGTATATTTCATAAGGTGAATGAAAATGTGTTTAAATGTTGACATGGATATATTTCTTGATGTTGATCCTAACAACTACTCTTCAGTATTATGAGAACAATTTATTTTGAAGGGAATCTGTCTTTAGTTTTATGTTGCCCTTACCAGAGTAGTTTTTAGTGTGCAGTAGCAGAAGTAATACACAATTTGTGCAATAATAAACCAAATATGTACAGTAATAATACAAACTTTGTGCAGCAACAAAAGTAAAAGACAACTACAGATACAAAGTTGAAAGCAATAGCCTTGTATTCTTGAAACTTTGCAATATATAAGTTACAATTGCAGAAAACAAGTACAAGTAATGTAAACAATTGTGGAATAATTATGCAAAATTAGCTCATAACAGCCACCAGTATCTCAGAATGTCATTTACTTTGTTTTGTGCAGTTATCCTCCTTTGCACTGTCTCCTTGATGTTTCTCAGCACAGTTGAATATGGAAGGCACCTCGGCCGCTGCCGTATGCCCTAGACTGCTGAGCCCTCATCTGGCACAGCAACAACAATCCCCCTCTCCGTGCAATGATGCAGGACAAGGAAAGAAGCCCCCCTTTCTCTCAACTTCCTTTAGCCTGCCTTCTCAGGTTCCCCTCCTCACCCTTTTTCTCACTAGCCCTCAGCCTGCCTCCTGGCTAAAAGTAGCCTTACCTAAGGGCAACCTCCCTCTTACCTTCCTGCTCCCCAGGCGAACATCAACGCCTGCCCTCCCGCCCCAGAAGGAAGCTCTAAGTCGCAGCCGGTGGAAGAGGGAGTTGGTAAAATTCAACCTGTCCAGGATGGCCTAGGCATCGGGCGCCCCTCCTACAGGGCGTCAACCGGCCTAGGACGGCCAGGGCATCCGGTTTTGCCTCTCCCTAGGACTTAAGGCTGATATGCCGCGCAAGGCCAGTAGGCCGTTCAAGGCTGTTACGCCTTACTAGGCTGATACGCCTCAAGGCTATTAAGCCTCCAAGTGAGCCGGTAGGCTGTTATGCCCAAAACAACAAAGAGCTGCGGCCAAAATCAATCCACCCCTTTCATTAATTCCTAACAGTCCCGTTAGTCCCATGATTAGCGAGCGCCCACTTCCCGCCTTCCTTTTATAGTTATCGGGTTTGTTGCGTGTTTTTAATAAAGCTTTGAAACTTACAACGTTGTGGTCTCAATCATTGCATGGCGAGGGGAACCAAATATTGGGTCTCGGCAGTCTGCCAGTGAAGTACCCTTGTTTTAATAGCTCCTTGTTTTAATAGCTTCGGACACTTCCAGGACTAGCTAGAGTATAGTATGGCAGATACATACCAATTTGTAAAGTAATAAAAATTACTTAAAAAAAAAAATTTGGCCCTTATCATAATAACAAGCTCCCATTTTGGAGCGCACTGTATTTTTCAAAGAAAACATATGCCCCGGTTCATTAAGACTGTAAACCAGTTTTAATGCAGCGAGCCCTGTAGTAATGTAAGGGCATGCAAACACCTGTGCAAGTAAACATCGCCATCTGCTGGCCAACAATAGCAGAACATCCAGATCTAAAAAGTTATTTGTTTCCTGGAAGGAAGGAATTAGAAGAGACACCAGCATAAGTGACAACTGTGATGTAGTTACCTTATATGAAAGGCTTGGCCAGGCCAGAAAAGGAGAAGTTGGTGCCAGAACCTCCATTAGTAAAGAAGGATGTTAGAGAAGTAGGCTTATTGACACATATACACACACATACACAAGTATACACACATACATACAAGGCCGGCCACATGACGCGGCAGTGACACATATATACACACACATACATATACACACACGCGGGTCACATGACACAGTGGGTCTACATATACACACACATAGACACACACATACACGTATACACACATGGCGCGTCACGTGACACGGTGGGGACAAACACACATATACACACACATGTGGCTTGTCATGTGGTGCAGTGATGACATACCCATATACACAAATATATACACACGCGATGGGTCAAGTGACATGGCGGCGACCCACACATATCTAATATACAGTATACGTACATTAAATTGTCCATCATCCACTTCCATCCAGATTTCCTTGAATCCCACAATCCACCGCGCTGCACCGGAAGTGCGCTGACCGCTATATTGGAACATCTAAGTGATGGATGTTCCAATATGGCACCCGCTGTTGGTACCAGCCCCTTGCGCAGTACCACCAGTTGGTCATTGCCGGGACCCCCAGCCAGGAACCCCCCCACTCTCCCAGACCCGCTGCCAGGACCCACCGCCGGATCCCGCACCAGGAACCCCCAAAACGGGACATCACATGCCGGATCCAGCCGGTGCCTGTCCACCCACGTCCATGCAGTCACAGCCACCACGAAAAAACGTGGCTGGCAGCCTGTGCTGGAGATGAGGTGTGGGCACCCAGTGGTGGCTACAGAGGGTGCCGAACCCCATTTAATTCATTACAGGCACAAGCCACAGTTTTTCCTGGCAGTTGTGACTGCACGGAGGTGGATGAGCAGGCATCGGCGAGACACACACCACATATACACACACCACAGGCATGCATTTACACACACATATACATACATACATGTTATATATACACACATACATGTACACAGACATGCATACACATACACAGCATAATGTCCCCACTTACACACAAACACGCATACACATGCACATTCGCAGACACATATATACACACAGTATGTCCACACACACATACAAGCACACACATGCGTACACACATGAAGATACACATATGCGCACATACACACAAACATGCATACACACATTATAATGTCCCCATATACATATACACATGCATGCACATACACACATGCAAGCACGCACATACAAACACATATGCATGCGCATAGACGCATACACACACAGTATAATGTCCCCACACACACATACACACACACGCAAGCATGCACATACACACACATGCCCATACATACACACGCAGATACACACATGCACATACACACAAAGTATAATGTCCCTACATGCACATGCATGCACATACACACATGCAAGCATGCACAAACACACATACAAACCCAGTATAATGTCACCACACACATGCCCATACACACATGCACATACATGCAAGCACACACATACACACACACAAGCATGCACATACACACAAGCACGCACACATGCAATCATGCACACACATGCACACACATACACAAGAACATACTGTACATACATGCCCATTCACACACACACACGCAGATACACACGCACGCACATACATACACACGCACATACAAACACGCATAAGCACAGGCATAAACAGTATAATATCCACTCACACACGCACATGCAAGCACATACACACACGCAAGCACATATACAAAAACACGTAAGCCCGTGCACACACACAGATACACACATACCCACGCACAAATATGCATATGAAAACGCATACACACAGTATAAAGTCCCCACATACACATGCAAGCACATGCACACATGCCCGTGCAAACACACACAGATACACACATATGTATGCGCTTACATACAGTATAACGTCCCCACATACACACATGCAAGCAGATGTTAGTCTAAAGTCACTATATATATGTATAATACAGTGAATGTGACATCACAGGAGAGTTCCAAGGCAAAATCTGGTAGTAAGGCTAGCAGTTAACAAATCATTGTTGGTTCATTCACCACTGTCTCCTCATTGACTGCATGCCACACCAGAAATGGACTGGTATATATTTCAGTGATTATTTGTGCTACTCTTGCGCTGTAAATTATGAAAAATTAGTTGAACTTTTTTGGCCAATCCAAGTCCGACTTGAATCTCTCCCATCTTTCAACAGTAAGCAAAGATGGCCTGGACTAAAAATTTGGACTAAAAATTTCAAAAGTCACACATTTTTTCCACAGCCTTGAATTGCAAAAACAATTACCAGAATTTCAAGCAGTTTTAAATCAGTATTTTGTCAAACACTGCTTATTGAATTAACCCCAACATTTAGGAAATAGTTGGGCTTGAGAAGTGTCCATTGGCTATGTATTTACCAGATACCCCCCGTTTTTGTGGCAAATTTATAAGGTCCCTTTCACATCAGCATTTTTTACATTTTGCGGCAGACACGTCAGATTTACCGCATCTGCCGCATAACTTGCAGCAAGCCCCATGTATTGTCTATGGGGCTTGTGGCAGGTGCAGCAAGTGCGGGATAATTGCGGTTTCGGCAGTTGCGGCCGTGAAAAAAAATGCTGCTGACCGCGGTTTTGTTCGCGGCCGCAACTGTCGCAACCACAGCTATACCGCACTTGCCGCAAGCTCCAGAGACAATGCATGGGCAATGCTGCAAGTGCGGCCGTTAGGCGGCAGATGCGGTAAATCTGCCACATCTGCTGCAAAATGTAAAAAACGCTGATGTAAAAGGGGCCTTAGGGTACCGCATAACGGCTGCACAGTTGCGGCAAGCCCCATACAATGTATATGCGGGCTTGCGGCAGGTGCGGTTTTGGCACTTGCGGCAGGTGCGGCCACGAAAAAAACACGTTTTTTTTGCGGCCGCACCTGCGGCAAGTGCCGATACCGCACCTGCCGCACCCTTACCGCAAGCCCCATAGACATTGCATGGGGCTTGCCGCAACTGTGCCGCAGGTGTCGCGGTTATGCGTTAATCGCGGCAGATGCGTTTTTTTCACCGCATCTGCCGCGATTTAAAAGTAACGCTGATGTGAAAGGGGCTTAAGATTGGTTTTCTATAACTGTTGTGTTCTGCAGGAAATTGCCCATAGAACATGACCAGGCTATGCTACATCAAAGGAATCTGAGGCTCCATATAGCCCGTAATGTGGAATAATTGGCTTATGTCATAATTTATACTCTTTTTTTTACCACACAAAAAGATGTTAACTTATTTTCTAATTGCATTGTACAGATTGTAGGTGACATTAAGGAAGGGAAAAGTTCTGTAATGATTTTTCTTGGCATAATTTTTTTCGTGACTAAAGTCTGGCATCTGGGGAGTGCAAACCTTTTTAATCTACTGATCTAGGTGCTAATAATCATGATCCTGTTGTGGTTCTGATCGATCCCCCTCTAACCAAACTTTCTCCGCTCCAATTCATCCTTAATGCGGCACCCAGAGTAATTTTTCTGTACAGCTGCTTTACCAACGCATCTACCTTCTGACAGTCATTACAATGACATTACAATGGCTACCCATCAGCTACAGAATACAATACAAACTTATATCTCTTACTTACAAAGTTCTCCACAGTTCAACACCCCCCTATATCTCATTGCTCATCTCTGTCTGTCACCCTATCTGTCCCCTCCATTCTGCAGCTGATCTAAGACTAACATGATCCATAATTCGAGGTTCAATATCTCCATCTCCAAGATTTCTCTCATACTGCATCAGTGCTCTGGAATGCACCACCTCAAACATTGCAAATAATACATAGCCCTCATGTTTTACAGTGTGCTTTAAAAACACATCTCTTTAGACAGGCATATCACCTCAACTCACTAACCTAACTTTCCTCTCCTCTAAATGTCAAGCATAGCCTGCTTCTTCCTATTCATCTGTCTCCACATCCTCCATACAACAAATAGCACGTAAGTGGATTTAGACAGTACTGGCTGATGACCATGCAGCCTTATATGAAAACCCCTATTTATCATAATAATGTCCAGACCAGACACTGCAAATATATTCTATCTACTGTGTCCCACTACTTCCCTATAGATTGTGGGTTTGTGAGCTGGGCCCTGAGCTCACCTGTAATGGTACCTTTACACGCTGCTACCGAGAGGTAGAAACCGGCAGGTGTCGGAGACATTTGTACCTTGTACCTTCAAAAGACCGTGAAGTGGCGGCGTGTAATTCAGGTTGTACCTTCCTGTCTCTGTGGATACCTGTCTTTCAGCCGTGCTGAAAAACAAGCAGGTATAATCCCTATGGTAGCGGCGTGTAATCGGGGCACAGGCAAGGTATTTGAGTTACCGGGGGCGTGCTACAGTGTCATGTATACCATGCCTCATCAGCTATCATTGGTGGGGACTACTGTGTACCCATTGGCTGTCCCTGCACAGGGCAGCATATTTAACGAGAAGACCAGTCACTACACATTTGCTATAGCGTCATGTATTAGCCAGTCTCCCTGCGCTGGCTGGCCAATTATGATGTTATTGCATTGTCCAATCACCGTACGAGCGCCACGTAATACACAATTCTGTCACGCCTATGTAGTTACAGCGCACAATATGTATGCCCAGATTCCCTTGTTGTAGCGGCGTGTAAATCAGGGAAGGTGCTCCACAGAAGGTAACCTGCGGCACCCGTCGGCACTTCCAGGGATCGAAAATACCTTCTGTGGAGCACCTTGTAGCGGCGTGTAAATCAGGGAAGGTGCTCCACAGAAGGTAACCTGCGGCACCTGTCGGCACTTCCAGGGAACGAAAATACCTTCTATGGAGCACCTTGTGGCGGCGTGTATTTGCGGTATCAGGTACCGTTAGCAACCGTTGAAACCGCGCGCGTGCACATGCAGTGCCTACCTGTTGCTACCCTCGGTAGCGGCATGTGAAGGTACCATAACTGTTAATCTATGTGTTACTCTGTTTTGTCGTTATTGTCTGTACATTGCCCACACTTAATTGTAAGGTTCTGCGGAATATGTAGGCACTTTAAATAAATAAATAAAGCATATTATTTAAAATTATAATTAAATAATATATATTTTATTATTATTATTATTTACTTAGATTTATTATTTCATAATAACATTTTTTATTGTTATTATTATTATTATTATTATTATTAGATCTTTTTGCTCAAATACAACATTGGGTGGCTACAACTTACCTATATTGAATCTTCTGGATAATTTTGTTATGCATGTCTTATAATACTTTTTAGATACTATTGTTATGATACTTAACTGAGAACAGTGTGAAGTATTTTTTCACATTCATTCCTATGCTGCAGTTCACCTAAGTACATGTGTACATTATCATGGCTTTTTATTTTTGTTCTACTAATTTAATCAACATAATTTGAAGTTATGAGGAGTAAATGATCCCATATTTACATAGCAATTAATACATCTAATGACATACATAACTGCAGTGAATATTTAAATAGCTCATTATTGCTAATTTGCAGTATTTTTATTTTAGTATTCAAAATTCAAACTATGCTTTATGAAATAGAACAGGAAAAAATTACAGAACTAAAACATTATCTGTAGATACAGAAAATAGGGAAGCAATTGGAAAAAAATGGAGCATGGTGGCAAAATTGACAGTCTATCTACCTACATTAACGCGATGTCCTGTCTGACGATACTGGCTCGTTACACAGTACCATCATCAGTGGTGTCGCCAAGACCCACAACCAACAACACCCAGCAACAAACGACACCGGCAACTGATGTCACCTTGTTAGCTGTGTGTCCAAACATGGATGTGGCATGAGTTAACCGCACATGCGCGCGTCAGGTACGCATATGTGCAACCCTACCCAACCCTGTTCCAACCTTACAGATAGAGACAATCACCTTGAGGACCTCAGAAAGACCTTTTTGAACCAGGGCTACCATCCAAGAGGAATCGAGAACCAGATTACAAGAGCCACCAGAATATCAAGGAATCATCTCCTACATTACAAAACGAGAGAAGAAAATAACAGAGTTCCTGTTGTAGTCACCTATAATCCATGTCTGGAGGTGCTAAGAGGAGCTGCACGGAAACTACAAAAACTCCTACAAAAAAATGCCAGACTAAAATCAATATTTCCGGATCCCCCACTCTTGTGTTTTAGACAACCTCCGAATCTAAAAAACATCATTGTCAGAAGTGCCCTGTCCTCTCCAGCAGCAACAGTAACCTTTCCCTGAAACCAGAACAGGTGCAATACCTGCCCATCTATAATGACAACCGACAAGATAAAGATTCCTGGGACAGATCAGGACTACAAGATCCCAAGTCACTTCAGTTGCACTAGAAGCAATGTGGTGTATTTAGTTATATGTACCAAATGTCCAACAGGTGGCATGTACATAGGGGAGACCGGATTACAATTCAGAACAAGAATGAATTCTCATCACCACTCAATAAAAGAAAAGCGTATGGATCTACCTGTAGCAAAACATTTTTCCAGCCCTGACCACAACAATGAAACCAATATTAGTCTGCACATTTTAAAAAGTAACTTCAAATCTCAGAGAGAGAGAAGAATTTGGGAATACAAATTGATAACGACTTTTGACAAATTCAAAACAGGATTAAATGTTTCACATGGATTCATGGATTTTTATATAAAATGAATGGGCATTTGGGGACATCACAGATTCATGTGTTTTATATAAATTGAAAGGACACTTGGGGATATCACATCTCCAAAAGACTCCATTTTGAGGACTATGAACTCTTGACTTTTCTTATGTGAACTCTCTCGCTTTGATTTATTGCTCTCCACAACTCACTTAAAGAGGACCTGTCAGCAAACCAGGCATGGTGATCTAATTACAGCACTGGATGCAGCATGTCTCCAGCATGCAGGCAAGGGGTCACCCAGCACTTGAGCAGCCCTGTACCCCGAGATAATACAGTTAGAAAACTTACATGCTACAGCCACTAAGGAGGGCTTATACCCCTGGGGGCCTGCTTATACCCCTGGGGACCTGCTTATACCCCTGGGGGCCTGCTGTATACCTCTGGGGGCCTGCTTATACCCTGGGGCCTGCTGTATACCCCTGGTGGCCTGCTTATACCCCTGGTGGCCTGCTTATACCCCTGTGGGCCTGCTGTATACCCCTGGGGGCCTGCTGTATACCACTGGGGCCTGCTGTATATCATACTGCTGGGGCCTGTATACCACTGGAGGGCCTGTATACCTCACTGCTGGGGGCCTGTATACAATACTGCTGGGGGCTGTATACCACTGGGGGGCCTGTATACCTTACTGCTGGGGGCTGTATACCTGTCCTGGTGGCTGTATACCATACTACTGGGGCCTGTATACCACTGGGAGGGCCTGTATACCACACTGCTGGGGGCTGTATACCTCACTGCTGGGGGTTGTATACCTGGGGTCCACCCTCGGCTTATACGCGAATCAATACGTTTTCCCAGTTTTTGGGGGCAAAAGTAGGGGGGTCGGCTTATACACGGGTCGGCTTATACACGAGTATATACGGTACGTTAAAACCAAGCACACCATTGTTTTTATTATGAAATTCTCAATAAGTCTGATATGTCACATAACCCTCTTCCCATTGAAAAAAATAACTTTGGATCTAAAATGGCAGACTTAAAAATGGCCGCCATGGTCACCACCCATCTGGAAAAGTTTTCCTCCTCCCATACTAATGTGCCAGAAACAGGAAGTTGATATCACCAACCATTCCCATTTTATTTAGGTGCATCTATATAAATGGCCCACCCTGTATAGTAAGGAGACCCCCTACACATTTGCTATGGTTGCAGTCAGTGGCCACCATGCACTAATGACTTTTGTTTACTTGGTTAATAAAACCATGGTCTGATTCCTGTAATTGTACTTGAAAGCTTTTCATATTCATGTAAAAATTGTTGGCACGAGAAATTGTGTAACGGTAATACACATTTCATTCACTAACAAAATTGCAACTCCTGATAATATATTTAGGGGAGTGTTTGAAAAGGCGAAAACACCAAAGTAGGAAATGAAGAACAGACCTTAGAGATAAGACTAAGATTAATCTTCACTTTTCTGGAACAATAAAAGGACCAGAGCTGGTTTACATGGAAAGTGTCAATTGATTTATTGATGACAGTTAATTGTACAACTTGTTTGAAGGAATAGAACAAGCCTTGTGCTTTCCCATGCTATATTTATGTTGTTTGTAATAGGTCATATATTTTAGTATATAAGGCATGCAGCTGTAATTCACCATAATAAAACTGAATGTCACAAAACAATTCTACATGTTTTCAGTAAAGTAGAATTATTAATAGTAGTGGGAACGGCCAAACATATGCTTTAATATGTTACTTCCCAAGAACAAGTTAGATAGAATGTGATGTAATTGGTTGCACATAAATTACAGACTCATAAAGGACAAAAAGTATCCACTGAAAAACCCATGCATTTTATTACTCTTGACAAATAAAGCTATATTTAATGAGAAACTGATGTTAAACATAAAAACGAAGAACATTTTTTTTAACTCTGCCATCCCTCCTCTAGGTCATACGTTTTGAAAACGTCCCTGGTGCGTCCCTGGTGCGGGCGAGAGTGTGTGATTTGTGCGCAGGCATCCGCCTGTGCACAGATCACATATGGCAGTGAATGGGTGCGCATGGTCCTGCGCTGTCAAGCGCAGCACCGTGCGCTCCCATTATAAAGAGGGGCTTGCGGTGCTGCGCTCACATTGCGGATCCCCTCCGCAGAACGCTGTGGAGGGGTCCGCAAATGTGAGGCCAGCCTTAGATACAGTTTTTCTTTTTCTGGGACAGCATTAAATATATATATATATATATATATATATATATATATATATATATATATATTACACACACACTGTATGTATGTATATGTCTATATATATATATATATATTATTATTATTTATTTATGTAGCGCCACTGGTTCCATGGCGCTTTACATGTGTAAGGGCAGAACAAGGACGAGAAAATAAATAACGACAAATAAATCACACAGGTACATTAGGGTAGAGATCCTGTCCACAAGGGCTCACAGTCTATAGGGGATGGGTGAGAGACAGTAGGAGGGGGAGAGGTGAGATGGTGCAGTGGATTAGGTCTCAGTGTGGGTTATAGGCTTGAAGGAAGAGGTGGGTCTTCAGGTTTTTCTTGAAGGTTCCCAGGGTAGGGGAGTGTCTAATGTGGTGTGGAAGAGAGTTCCAGTATATGGCGGATGCATGAGAGAAGTCTTGTGTGCGGTTGTGGGAGGTGGAGATGCAGGAGGAGAAGAGAAGGAGTTCTTGAGAGGAGCGCAGATTGCGTGAGGGGTGGTATCGGGAGACCAAGTCAGAGATGTATGGAGGGGACAGGTTGTTGATAGCCTTGTATGTCAGGGTTAGGGTTTTGAACTGAGATCTCTGGGAAGTAGGGAGCCAGTGGAGGAGGGCTTGGCAGAGGGGGGAGACGGGGGAGTAACGGGGCGACAGGTGATGAGTCGGGCAGCGGTATTGAGGATGGTTCGGAGGGGTGCAAGGGAGGAAGTGGGAAGGCCGCTAAACAGGAGGTTGCAGTAGTCGAGGCGGGAGATAATGAGGGCGTGGACAAGCGTTTTGGCAGTGTCATGGTCAAGGAAGGAGCGGATCTGTGAGATGTTTTTAAGCTGGAAGTGGCAGGAGTTGGCGAGGGCATGGATGTGTGGCTTGAAGGAGAGGGCAGAGTCGAGGATTACACCGAGGCACTTGGCGTGGGGGACGGGTGAGAGTGTGCAATCATTGACAGTGATGGTTAGGTCGGGTAGGGGGGAAGAGCGACTTGAGAGGAAGACAATGAACTCCGTTTTATCCATGTTGAGTTTGAGGAAATGAGTGGAGAAGAAGGATGAGATGGCGGACAGGCAGTGTGGGATTTTGGATAGCAAGGAGGTGATGTCAGAGCCAGAGAGGTAGAGCTGGGTGTTGTCAGCGTAGAGGTGGTATTGGAGGCTGTGGGACTCGATGAGTTGGCCTAGGCCGAGGGTGTAGAAGGAGAAGAGTAAGGGTCCCAGAGCTGAGCCTTGGGGAACTCCAACAGATAGGGGGTAGGGTGAGGAGGAGGTGTGGGAGTGGGTGACGCTGAAGATCCGGTTTGTTAGGTACGATGAGATCCAGGAGACGGCTAGGTCAGTGGTGCCAAGGGATTCTAGAATTTGAAGCAGGAGGGAGTGGTCGTCTGTGTCGAAGGCAGCAGAGAGGAGTAGTGTCGCTTGTACTTGGCGGTCAGTAGGTCGTTGGTGACTTTCGTTAGGGCTGTTTCAGTTGGGTCGTGGGCTCGGAAACCGGATTGCAGGCGGCAAAAATCAGGCAGCACCTCCAAATAATAAAGTAAAGTGGACTTTTATTCGTCCATGGTGTGGCGTTTTAGTCATTGGAATCTTTCTCAAACACACAGTAAATGTGAACAGAGTTCCTTGTATGTCCATCAGGATGTGCAAACAATTAACATCATTAAAGGGGTTGTGTCACCATAGAATATATATTTTTAAAGCTGCACATATCATAAAAACAAGTGTTTTTGTAAATTGCACACATTAAAAATTATGCCCCATTCAAAAGCTATACACCTTTGACGTGTAGTATGGCGCCCCCTGCTGTTAGCATAACTAGCCGCTCTGTCCGACCTGTAAAAATCTCCAATCAGGTCGCGGATGCATTGTTTTCTCTCTTTGAAGTGTGTGGAAAGATCCCTCCGTACCTTCAGCCGGGTCGGCCAGATTTCATCTCATGCTGACAGCTCACATGTGTTAGGAGCGTCTGATGTGCTGTATAAAGACTCTCCAGCACAACGTGAGCTGAGCCTCTCCCCCTCCACCTCCAAAATCGCAACCTCTCTGTGTGGGGAGATGAAGCAGTGGCAGTGCTGGACACAGTAGGTGAGATGTGTTTGTCATGTGAATAGTAAGAGGCACTGACACAGCAGTTCTCACTATTCACATCACAAACCCCTCACTGCTATTGTACTCCAGCGACTGCATGGAGAAGCTGTGCACTGTCCATCATATGAGCTGTGGAGGCTGGAATCAGCACTGGTGATGTCCCGGGAGCATGGCCAGCCCAGAGGGGGCCAGGGGGAAAAAATAGTTCTCCCTTCTGTGTCCTGTCTCCTCTGGAGGGGGGAGGGGCGCCTACACACACAGCCAGAGAGGAAGGAACACTGCTGTCCTGGAGCCACGTGAGGATAGTATAGGTCACTATGAAGTGGCATATGTGTGTGTGTGTGTATATATAAACATACATGTCAGTGTGTGTGTGCATAAACATGTCAGTTTGTGTGTGTGTATATATATTTATGTCAGTATGTTTGTGTGTATATACATGTCATGTGTTTGTATGTGTGTGGGCATATGCCACTGTGTGTGTATATATCTCCGTGTCTGTGTATGCGTATGTGTGTATGTATGTGTGTCCCCACCGTGTTACGTGACTCGCAGCGTGTGTATATGTGGACCCGCTGTGCCACTTGGCCCACTGTGTTTTGTGTGTGTGTACACGTGTGTGGTTCCCTGCTGCATCACGTGACCCGCCATGTGTACATATATACCATAAAACAAGGGTTAAAAAGTAATTGGTGCCAACAGGATGTGATAGCATGGGGAATCAGAATTGAGACGCACATTGGGTGTAATAAGAAGTAAATCTCTATCGCACATGCGCGAGTGTACTAAGATGGCCGCGGCCAAATATTCGGTATCCTTGGTAACGGTGACGTCAGAGGAGACTTGGCGCATGCGCAGTGCAACTTCCGCAACGCTGGGATCAGCAAAAACATGTGGTGAGTGCACATCCATACAGTAAAGGATTGTAATTATAAACTGAGCGACAGATGTGTAAAGAGGAAACCAATAGAGTGCATATAATAAT
>JARQOC010000004.1:177827225-177847639 GCA_033576535.1 Allobates femoralis
TATGGGAGGCCTTCCATCCCTTGTAATATTCTAGTTACCCACCTTTGAACTGACTCTAACTTCTGATTATCCTTTTTAAAATGTGAAGCCCAAATATGGCATTGATATCTTTGATGAAGTTGGGGGGTTACCTGTACCAAAGGATGAAAATGTTCACCTTTTCACAAACTAAGCTCATTGAGAGATCCAATTCCAGTGATTATTGGATTTACAGGAGGGGCAAATACCTCATTACTTGTGTTTGGAAGGCCATGGAGTACTGCAGTAATTGGATGCTCGGGTACTATCTATTACTTTTCTTTCTGCCTAATTAAATTTAATCCAACTTCTTCCATGATTAACTTCTCTAAAATATTTTTAAAAATATCGTGTTGGCTCAATCTCCTATATGTATCTAAGATATTATAGGCTGGTGCTAAATAAGTCTCCTTATCTATCACCACCACATTTATCTGACTTTTTCATAACGAGATCCTTATTTTTTAATTCAGAAATAGTCTTCGTTTGTTAATCAGATAATTTGAATTTAGCAAAGTCAAATCTCTGTTCACAATGGATTAGAATGTGTCTGAGGCTGAAACACGTCATTTTTTAGGATAATATTGTGTTTTTTGACAACTAGGTTGACTTTATTTTCATTAATTATGTTAATATTGTCATTCACACCTTCCAATTACTGTAGTGACATAAGAGCGTTTTGTTTTGGGAATGACAGATCAACAAATTCATTATTACAAATAGCATCCTGTGTATTATCATGAAAATTAAGATCTGTGATTCTGATTAATCCCATACAAAGTTTAGCTATAAACCAATTACAAAAATCGGCAAAAAAGCCAGCACTATCAGAAAAGAGCTTGCAATAAAAACCGTGCAAATGTACATATTCCTTCCAAACTGTATAATATTATAAAATGAAGATATTTGGCAAAATATTGATAAATCTTTTGAGCCACCCTGCAATGTCAAGGCAATCTCATCAGGGTGGTCCTACTCTATATATTTTTATTTTAGTTGTGCCATGTAGCCTCCAACACACACATAAAAGCAGCATTTACTTGGTGCATCTCAGAGATCCGCTCCCATGGTGTCAGACTGGTGCATATGAATAAAGGCAACTCAGGCACCCGCACCTGCAGCTAATGCCACATATGCCTGGGCTTTTCAGATGACAGATGTTTTAAGTGTTTTATCTAATCATGGGCATCATTTACTTTTTTTATTAATCAAAATTGATTAGATATAATTTGCACTGTTTTTCTTTATATGTTTTACTTTAGTCTGAACTTTTATTTTATTTTCTGGCACAAGGCTCTAATATAGTCAGGTTAAGGCTAAACCAATAGAGGAAGCCTAAGAGTTTACTGCCTACTGTTTGTAAATTGAATTTTAAAGAGTTGTTTCTGCTCCACTTAGTTCTGCATTGAGAGGTGATCAGGCAGGAGATATCAGGTCTTCTTGTATATCAAGGTGTTTGCACACTTGGCAGTTATTGCAGTTATTGTGCACCTATTATATTCTAATGTTCACTTCTCATTGGAAGTGGAAGTGTGACGCTAGTAACTAATAACAAGTTATGAGGTAGGGTAGTCAAGTGTTCCAGGATCAGGTACCTGGAGAGCAAGGATTAAGGAGATAAATAGATGCATAGTCATGTTATGGTCTAGAGTCAGAATACCTGGAAGATAGCAGATAAGAGCAAAGGGGCTAAATGAACGGTCACAATGAGATCCAAGGTGAGGCAGCAATATATCAATCTTACAGAGCACAGGAATACAGAATGCTGCTTTTGCTTGCTTCTTGAATTCCCAAAAGCTCCACTGAAAAGAATGCTATGAGTTTTGGGAGAAACTGCTCAGCAAAGTAGCTGGGCAATCACCGGCAAAAAAGGAACACCTGAATAACCCAGCACCTCTTAGACTTCGATTGGACGAATGAACTTTCTCTCACTAAGCTGACAGCTCAGCAGGTTCTGATTCCATAGTTGCAATAAACAGTCAATCATTGTGTCCTATACACATTGACTGTAAGAATCGGGACAGTATCCCCACTTCTAGGAGGGCCATTGAACCCCTCGGTTTCTCAGGATACCAATGATAGAAGAGTGAATAAGTCTTGAAGATGCAACAGCAACTCTGTGGTATTTCAACAAATGTTTATTAGTAGTTCTTGGAGTACATCATAAGAATGGTACAGATGATAAGTACTAAAGCAGTTTAGTACACAGTAGAAAATGTGGTACCCATTATATAGAGTATAAATGGAATATTATTTACACTTTCCCACTTACAATCCTAAATAACAAGCACTATTAACATTGTTTGAACCTTAGCCACTCTCTCTGTGAACAATATTAAATGGTGCACAGTCCATAATGAAGGTTATGTCACTACCTACTTGCCCGCAATTCCATTTCAGAGGAGGATTCTATCACTCAATTCCATGGCCACCTTCGCTATTTGGAGCACCACTCCCAGTACCGTATATGTCTGTTCAGGAAAGCAATGGCCCGCAGGATTGATCCTCTGTTACAGCCAGATTGTCTCCTGGAAATGGTTCGGATCTGGGCACAGTCTTCTACTGACACTAGTCAGGGTCTTCTACTGGTGCTGGTCATGGTAATCTCCTGGTGTTGGTCAGGATCTTATACTTAGCTCGAGTCACAGATCTTGCTCTCAGCTCAGGTAATGGATCTTCCTCTCAGCTAAGGTCACTAATCTTTCTCTCTGCTTAGTTATAGCTCAGTCCTCCGGGATCTGACCACTCTCGGACACTCCTATGGCAAAGGAGACTGTAAACCCACTTCGCTGCCACACAACCTTTCTTATTCTGGCATCAACTCCACCCCTACTCAGCCTGGCCAGGCCAGGTCCTACTTTGAAGACGGAGCCAGCTGAATTCTTTCAATCGGCATTCAGTTTTTTACATAGTTGGGCATCCTTAATATTATGAGGGATGAATGAAAAGTAAGGCCTCTACTTTTGTAACTTTGTTTTTTTATGGGAATATTTTAATAAATCAATTGCAGAAATACTTAGAATGTGCTCTTTAATTACCAATATTCACTTTTCCACATAATCACCAGACAATTGGATATACTTCTGCCAATGATGAACAAGTTTTCTGAAACCATCACAGAAGAAGTCAACACTCTCAACGCTTCCACAACCCGCCTCTCACATTTCTTTCAACTTCTTCATCAGATGCATGGTGATGTTCCCGGATATCTTTTATTATCATGAAAAGCTGGAAGTCAGATGGCGCCAAATCTGGTATGTGTGCCATATGGTGTGGAGCTTCAGTCTCTGATGTTCTGCTGCAATGGCATGTGAAGTGTATGGTCTGGTATTGTAATGCTGCAGGAAAACATCTTCCTTTTACTTTTGGACCCTTGTTAATCATTGTTTCAAATTTTGCAGCGTTGCGATGTAAATCGCTTAATTGATTGTTATTCCACATTCAAGAAAATCAATATGGATAACACCATCTCTGTCCCAAAACACTGATGCCATGATTTTTACAGCTGAGGACTACGTCTTGAATTTCTTTTTCTGCGGCAAGTCAGACATTCTCGTCCCGCCATCTTTAAACTTACTGGCGCAACAACGCTCAATGCTGACATCAACAAAATGACCACAAATGGCTTGCATTCTCTTGTGAAATTCCTTTGGAGTGACACCTTCTGCTGTCAAGAATTCAATGACAGCATATTGCTTACATTACATTAACCAGCTGTTCATTGCTAAGGCTTCTCACCAATTGGAGCTGTAAGGGAAAGTCTACTGAAACATCCGCACCTGCCTCATAACAGTGCTGCTTTCTGCTTAGGAGTTAGAAAGGTGGAGGTATTACATTTTATTCAACCCTCATATTTTGAATGTCCCACAGACATTCTCAAGTTTCTGCATGCCTAATTCTACTTCAGAATACCCAGAACTCATGCTAGAAAATTCACCAAAATGGGGATGAAAACCATTTGTACAAAAGAAAGACCAGGTTCCAGTGAACCAATTGACTTGACTGTCAAAGCTGAACTCTGTAAGAGGTAAAAATGAGGACGAGTCCTCCTGCTGAGCAGCAACTTAACATATTTACCACAATGACTGATTTGTCTGCTGTCTGACCATTGGTTTTAGGGTGATAAGCAAAAGGAAAATGAGAAATCAAGCCTCAATTTTTTTACAAAACACTCTCCAAAATTTGGAGACAAATTACACTCTCCTTTACATTGTTCAAAGGGATTCCATGCAATCTTACCACATGATTGATAAACAATTTGAAAAGATAATAGATAACACTGATAATGGTACAATATAGGCTTGTTTACTGAAATGGTTCACCACCACCCAAATCACAGTTTTCCCAACAAACAAAGGCAAATCGGTAAGGAAATTCATTGACAAATGGAATTGGCAATGGAGCCAATGAACTGGCCAGCTGGCTATGACAGACTTTACTGTGTGTGCAAATTTCACAAGTGGATACAAAAATCTTAAATATCATTGTGCATAGATGCCCATCAAAAGAGTCTAGCAATGGCTTTCTGGGAAGCTGTAACCCCAGGGTGACCTCTCAACATGGAATTATGAAATTCCTGTTATTGAATTGCAACAAACATGATCTCAGGTACACTGGAACAAATAATTTGGACCCGGACGTAGTGGAATAAGCCAATGATTGGGTTTAACGGATTTCTACTTCTAACTTTGAGGATACCATAGAAACCAAAGTACCCTGAGGAAGAATGACGGATGGAGGTTCTGTAGGAGAAATGTAACCAAGGTTGCGTGACAAAGCGTCAGCCCTCAGGTTCTTAGGCCATCTTCACACCACGGTGAAATCTGATCCGGGGCTGTCAGGGGTGAACCTGACAGCCCCGTGCCGGATTTGCAAACAGAAGCGGAGGGCAAATATTCCGTCCAGTCCGGTGTGCAGCCGGATGCTGCAGGGCTCAGCTGTCCCCTGAAAAGTGATGCTGAACTGCTTCACAGGGGACAACTCCCTGGTGCTGAAGTTCAGCGTAGCTCATGCTGAGCTTCAGCCGCAGGTGTCCGGTTCCCAGATCCTCCTTGATCCTCCCAGATCAGGGCAATCTGGCCGCATAGACTCCCATGTTAGCGAGTGACTGATTGCCCCGGAGGATCCGGGAGAATCCGATTTGGGGAGATTTTTCTCCCCGGACACAAGAATGCTGCAAGCAGCATCTTTGTGACTGGGAGAAAAATCTGAATTACCCCGGATTCTCCCAGACAGATGGAAACCGAATGGCAGATAGCTGCCATCTGGCTCCATCCCGCCACATAGGGCTGCACTATAGTAAAATTGGGTCCGGGGCTGTCAGGTTCACTCCTGACAGCCCCGGATCGGATGTCACCGTGGTGTGAAGCTGGCCTTAGACAAAATGCATCAGGTTGATATGCTACTAAGCCAAATATTATATAGTCCAATTAGGCTCAGGTGAGCATTTTTTTTTTTGCATGGATTCACTTTATTTTTTTTCAAGGATGAAGTCTTTATGACAACACAAGTACAAGACTCGAATGCTGCATCGACTGGGCATGTGATATTTTGTAGAACATTTATGATTATGTGAGCTTGATTTGCTGTCTATATATATACCATATTATATGAATAGTTGGAAAAGTTAGCTATACATGTTTTCTAATGGTGATAAACTTATCTATGTTGTTTGCACTGACCTTGTTTTCTTTCCTTGAGTATACTGTATATGAATATATTTGAATAATTAGATATTAATTCCTGCTGGCTACAGGGTCAGCTTAGTCGAGTGTAGGGCAATAGAGACGTCCATTGCTGAGTGAGATCACCCACATCATAACTGATTGGGGCGCCAATCTCTGTGAACAGTTAGGGAATTGTATAGGGTCAATAGTTCCCCCATAAACAACCCCCCCTCCGTGTCATGTTGATTTGTTGAACTGTGAAAACCTCTGCATTGATGAGTTTTTGTTTAGTTTAGAAAGCAATTGGGGTGAACAGGGATTAAAATAGGGCAAATTAGGGACTGTGGTCTTGCTCCTAAATGCTGTTCCCTGAGCTCCCCCTGATGGATCCCTTGCTCATTGAAGGATTTTGGTAACTCCAAACCTTTTATTTTTATTTGAGCACAGATCTAATCACTGCAATATTTACCCAATGGTTTATAGATAATATGGTATCTGATTACATCATCCATTTAAATGTGGGTCAATCTTGGTGACTTTGATAACTTTAACCACTATATGGAGGCTATAAAGCTTTGGTTTACACTAATTTTATGACATTTCTACTGACTCGTGTTTTTTAAGAAGGGGCCATTAAAGGTTATGTTTTCAACTGTGTTTTTTCTGGATCTATATATAATCTGTTTTGGCAGGCTTGTCACCTGCTGGATTAATAATGGCTGTACGCATTCAGAATATTATAAATCAAAATAGATTGTTGCACATAAAAATGACATGGTTTTTAAAAAGGTTCACACTTACATTTTTAGCCATTTTTATTAAATGACAAAAATGAGGATATGCAGCAACAAAAAATCAGACCTATGAAAACCCTCAAATAATTTTTTAGCTTTTGTGGACAAAACAGATGTTAAACATTGCCAATAAAGCCTTGTAATGATCATTGTTATTACTCAAAAAGGTGTAAAACACAATAACGTACCAGGTGCAGAAGAAAACCGTCAAGGTAGTTCTCCATTAATTGGATTGAACTTGAAAACTTTACGTGAAAAATTGACCATGCCTTCAGTTGCATTGCAGTAGTCAAGGGCATCTTCCTTCTTCACAGATGGCACATGTATAATCAAAGTAAAATGTGTAGTACAAAGTTGATGAAGGAATGTTATCTTTCTGTTTTGGCTAAATTTTCTTGCTATCAAGCAGATTCCCAAAACATGAAAAGGTTAAATTCCAACACTATAGGGCTTAGATCTAATGTTGTATCATCTGTGTGTTGTCACTTGGGGTTTTTAAAAGACCAAGGTGATTAGAAGTTCATGCTCTCTACACCTATACTTAGGAGAGAAGACTGCCCTGGGAAGACATGATTACAGAGGCTCTAAACCCAATGCAGTACAACATCACCGAGGTGGTGCCCAGCGTGGCCCCAGCGACAGCTGCTTCTGTGGTGGTTTTCATATTTCTACTTATACTTATTTGGAATTATGAAGAGACGTCATCAATACCAGGTAAGAGAATTGGAAGTTTCTAATTCCATGAGGAGCTGTCAAATTTCATCACTACCATCATTGGATTAAAAGAGCTGTCTCATATTTGGAAGTTATCCCACATTAATGAAATAGGGGAGAACTTCTCGACTGCTGGAGGTCTGACTGCTGAGACCTAACTTTGATGCTGAGAATTGGGCTCTGAGAGCCTTGTGTGAGTTGAGCGGTGGTCAATCACACATGTCACATCCACTCCATTAATTTTTAATGGGTCTGCTAAGATAGCCAGGCACTGCGCTGGTCTTCCATAAAAATTATTGAAATGAAAGTGTCCATGACCGACCACCATTCTACTCACACAGGGCTCTTCAGAGGTCCTGCTGTTGGGATCAGTGGTGGTCTCAGCAGTCGATTGGGAAACTCTTCTGTCTCACTGATCAAGAAGAACTATGACAACACCTTTAACTAAATCCAGCTCTTTTTTTCTTTTAACTGAATTTGTAAATTGTGTTTGGGTAACTTTAGCACTTGACATCTTGCCTAAATCTATCTATCTATCTATCTATCTATCTATCTATCTATCTATCTATCTATTAATCATACAATTGTCCAGGGCAGCAGACAATGTAAGTATTACACTAAATAACTGGATCTACCTGTCAATTATTCAGATGTTATATTTGATTGCAATGGGTCCATTCAGCACTGCAGGTAGATCTACAACCTTACTATATAGATTGTGTGGGTATATAGATATTATAAAATATATTCACTCATTCATGAGTCTCAAAAAACTACTCCTATAACTACATATATATTACATAATTGAAATCAGTGTCTTATTTGAAGCTGGTGGGCCCAATGCATATGCTCCAACAGGGCCCCAACTATTACAAGTCTGTAATAGTAATGGTCTTGTCAAATGTGCCAAAGTGACCTTCTGTGCCCCTTCTCTATGCTCCAGGGCCCAGGTGCGAATGCAGCACTGAGCTTAGTATAGTTACACCCGATTGTAATGCTAAATTCCCACTGTATGGAATATATTTCATAGACATACTAAGCGTGTGTCAGTCAGCTGCTCTCTGAGTCATTTCCTCTATAGTAAGGGATAATCTATGGATAATCTTTCTCAGACAATCCCATTCACTTATACTCAAAATCTGAATGATAGAGAATGAAAAATCTGGGATTTTAAGTTAAAAAGGATGTTTCAATCTTTAACAAAAGGACTCAATTTGACACCTGGATTTATGAGTCATTATTTGGACACAGCTCACACCTCTGCAAGGTCTTCAGATCAATAGAACACTTCCACCTCATCTGCATGTATAACAAAAACCCTCATTTAAATTCTTTAGGCTGCTTTCACATTACGATTTTCAGTCATCCGATTGTATCCGTTTCAAAACGAATACACTCGGATCCGAAATCGGACCCCATGTTCCCTTATGGGAATCAGATGGGATCGGATGTGCCACTATTGGCATCCGATTTTGCCACCATCCGATCCCATCCCATTTAATTACGGGCACAAAATCGTAGCCTGCTACGAATTTGTGTCCGTGACTCACATCGGACAGCATCGGATTACTGCTGATCTGAGGCTGATCCGAGTGCCCACAACATGGGAGCCTATGGACATCGGATCCGAGTTCACCTCAGATCTGATGTTGGCTCCATGTTCCCTGCCTCTCCCTGCATTCCCCTCCTTCCCCCATCTCCTCCCCATCTCCTGTATTCTGTCCTTCCCCGCTATTCTATTCTGTCCCTCCCGCTATTCTATTCTGTCCCCCCGCTGCTCTATCCTGATCTAATCCCTATCCTGTCCCCTGTCCTCTTCTCTGTGTGTTAAAGAACTAATTCATCCTGGAGGATGCATCACCTGTCACTGGCTCCCACGATGCAACACCATCGGGGCTGAAGAGCCTGTGATGATGTCAGAGAGCCGGTCAGCTGACGTTTCATGTGACCGCCTCTCTGACATCATCACAGGCCCTTCAGCCCCGATGGTGTTGCATCGTGGGAGCCAGTGACAGGTGATGTATCCTCCAGGAGGAATTTTTTTTTTTAACACACAGGGAAGAGAACTGGGGGCAGGATAGAGATTAGGTCAGGATAGAGCAGCGGGGGGACAGAATAGAATAGCGGGAGGGACAGAATAGAATAGCGGGGGGAAAAAGATATAGGAGGCAGGAGCAGGGAGAGACAAGGGACTGCAGGATCCACACGAATCCTGCATAGGATCGGATCGGATGGCTATTTGCCATCCGATTGCAGGCATCCGTGTGGATCCGTGCCTGTCCATGGGATCCTCCTTCAAACTTGGATCCCACGGACAGGCACTAAATCGTGATGTGAAAGCAGCCTTAGCCCATCTGTACTTGGCAATATCTCATGTTCTGCTGTAATACCTATTTAAATGTCTCAGGAATTCATTTGTAGTATTGTCTGATGAAGGTGCCATTGAGCCCTGAAAGCTTACAAATATAATTTTCTAATTTTCTGGTTAGCCAATAAAGGTATCACTCCTTGAATACTTTTTTCCTATTTTTTTTGGAACATAAGTATTTACATTGATACATACTCAAAATATGAAAGTGCAAGCATGACTCCAGTCATCATAGTATCCCACTGTATATTAATAACTGTTGTAGAGATTGTCATTCCCTGACTAAATAAACAGCAGATCTGCATGGGTGACGCAGAAACTGAAAACTCTATATAAAATGTAAATGTCCTTTCCCCATCAGTGATCAGACTTCATCCATCTTCACATGTGTGTGTATTCCATTATCATAGCACCTTTCTGTTTGCTGGATGATCCATATACCTGAATTAATGTCATTTTACCTTTTTTAGGTCCTTCCTATTACCTGGGACTTGGGCCACTGATTTCCTATGGAAGATTTCTATTGACAGGAATTGGGACAGCATCAAACTACTACAATAATATGTATGGAGAATTTGTCAGGGTGTGGATTAATGGCGAGGAAACCCTCATTATCAGCCGGTAAATGTGCATTTATTAGTGTTGCAGCCATTGCTCGATATACTAATGCTAAGTACAGATATGCATATAGTGTACTGCATGTCACCTGTGTCAGCTACTGAAGAACAGCACATGTACAGATGTTCAGCAGCCTGGTGCAAAAAACCCACAATAATATATATTCAGCCTGTGGTAGATAAAAGCCATCAGTGGGAGGCTATTACTGTATGTGGGACATGATGACAAGTTGTAGGGTTTGCTTAATACTGTATTTTAAGCCAAAAAGATGATTTGGGAATATAATATTGTCCAATCTAATCACATGGTACTTAAAAACAACCCGATCTTGATATTTTATCCAGTTAAACAAGTTGCCACCTACCTGCACAGGATAGGTGATAACCTGCTAATAAGTGGGTGTCCTGCCTCTGGGACTTGCACTTATTTGTAGAGTAGGGAACATTTATTCCAGTACAAAATGGAGTGGCACATTGGTCTATCACTCCATTAAAGGGGTATTTCCATCTCCAAGATCCTATCCCAATATGTAGTAGGTGTAATAATAATAATATTAGCAAATACCTCTAATTAGAAATGTAGTTTAGTTCTCCTAATATAACCATGTCTGTTACCTCATGTGCAGGCCTTTGCAGCTTAGGTATCCATGGTTACAACCCACTCTTATAATGAAAGGTAGTTAGCTAGTGGCTCGTGGTTTTAACCATTGATACCTAAGCTGCAAAGGCCTGCACATGAGGTAAGAGACATAACTAAATCAGGAGAACTACACTACATTTCTAATTGGAGGTATTTGCTAATATTATTATTATTACACATAATACATATTGGGATAGGACATTGGAGATGGAAATACCCCTTTAATGCTCTCTGGCACAGTAGGAAAAGCTGAGCGCAGCGTTCAGCAGCCCCATAGAGATTGAATGAATGGAGCAGAAATCACACATACACACTGCTTTCCATTCTTATGGATATAAAGGTGTCCTATGTTGCTGATCGGTCCCAGCAGTCTGACCCTCACACATGTACAGGTTATAACTTATGATCTGTCCCATAGATAGGTCATACTTTGTTTTAACCAGACAGCCCTTTAAGAATTTCTCTACACTGCTTTCTGTCAGTGAATGAAAACCTTCATTGTTTATATGCAGTCTTGCAGACATTACAGTGCATCAGAATAGATAATATGAGAGCATGAGTTTAGAAAGATGTGCACATCCTGTTTGCCTCACAGAGGATTGCCTAAACTGATACACTGTTACAAACCCATCAGATTAGCTATATAAAAGCAATCTTTGGTTCATTCTTCATTGAGGCTAGAATTCCATATTAATAAATAGGGAGCCTATCATAACAGATAGATATGCTATACTGCATGGATTGGTTCTCAGAATAAATACTTAAAAAGGTTTTCCCATTAACAAAATTTATTTTATTCAATAGATCTTAGGATAATACTAATTTCCACAATTGGATGTGTTTATAAAAAATGTTCCTGTTGAGACTGAGATAATGTAGTGAGATAACTTTATATATGTCCTTGCTATGTACTGTGTAATGGATGTGTCTGACCGTACAGGGACATGGTCTGATTATACCACATCTGCTGTGCTGAGATAATCTTATATATGTGTCCCTGCTATGTACTGTGTAATGGATGTGTCTGCCTGTACAGGGACATGGTCTGATCATACCACATCTCCTGTGCTGAGATAATCTTATATATGTGTCCCTGCTATGTACTGTGTAATGGATGTGTCTGCCTGTACAGGGACATGGTCTGATCATACCACATCTCCTAGGCAGGGGAGGAAGTAAGAGAGTATACAGCCATTACAGCACAGCCTTATTGCCGATTTGTTTTTGTGAGGTTAAACATTTCCCTGCTGGTTATTAACTAATGTTTTACCTTCCAGAAAGCATAATTTGTGATCATATGCTGTATATCTGTATGCTTTTTTGCTTCCTCCTCTGATGATATACATGGAGTACTGATAGGGCAGCTGCACCACTGCGACATCACACAATCATGTTATTTACAAGCATTCTTCACCACAATTTCTAATAATTACTGTTGTATTCTTAACTAAGGTTCTCTTTATACCATAATGGTGAGAAAGTCACAATAGAATGTATGTGCTGTGTTACCCCGAAAATAAGAACTGTCATATTAATTTTTGCTTCCAAAAATGGGCTATGTCTTATTTTCAGGGATTGTCTTATTTTTTCGTAAAGAATTAACATTTATTGTTGATCAAAAACAAAACAAAACCTTTATTATATACTGTACAGCAGTTGTCATCACAAACCAGCCCCCATCATTCCCATCATATCCTTGCAGCCCCCAATATAGTCATCATCCCCCTGCAGCACCCAATATCCCCGGAATATTGTACAGCACATGCAGGAGGCCGTGGAATGCATAAAGTGGTGGCGGCGGGCTCTGTAGCGGCTCATCACATCACAACTACATGCCCTGCTCCTCTCTTCTGCAGGCATTCAGCTAATAACATTTTTTTTTGCTAGATCGTATCTTCGGGGGAGGGCTTATATTTAGCAGCCAGCCAAAAGTATTGACACCCCTGCAATTCTGTCAGATAATACTCAGTTTCTTCCTGAAAATGATTGCAATCACAAATTCTTTGGTATTATTATCTTCATTTCATTTGTCTTCAATGAAAAAACACAAAAGAGAATGAAGCAAAAAGCAAAACATTGATCATTTCACACAATACTCCAAAAATGGGCCAGACAAAAGTATTGGCACCCTCAGCCTAATACTTGGTTGCTCAACCTTTAGCCAAAATAACTGCGATTAACCGCTTCCGGTAACCATCAATGAGTTTCTTACAATGCTCTGCTGGAATTTTAGACCATTCTTCTTTGGCAAACTGCTCCAGGTCCCTGATATTTGAAGGGTGCCTTCTCCAAACTGCCATTTTTAGATCTCTCCACAGGTGTTCTATGGGTTTCAGGTCTGGACTCATTGCTGGCCACCTTAGAAGTCTCCAGTGCTTTCTCTCAAACCATTTTCTAGTGCTTTTTGAAGTGTGTTTTGGGTCATTGTCCTGCTGGAAGACCCATGACCTCTGAGGGAGACCCAGCTTTCTCACACTGGGCCCTACATTATGCTGCAAAATTTGATGGTAGTCTTCAGACTTCATAATGCCATGCACATGGTCATGGCTTTTTTATGTCTCAGGGTAAGAAGTGGGGTCTTCCTGTGTCTCCTACCATACAGTCCCTTTTCATTCAGACGCCGACGGATAGTACAGGTTGACACTGTTGTATCCTCGGACTGCAGGGCAGCTTGAACTTGTACAAATATGAAAGATCGTTTGTTGGTCCATTTACAGTATATACAATGTATATGTGAGCCTAAGGTTTTTTTGATTAATCCATTTTTTACAGTTGAATTGAGTATACACCTATATGTTGCACTTATTCCATCTACTCTAATGGGCTGCAAATGTGGCCTAACTATTAATATAAGGGCTGTCAGCCTACAAAGTGTATGTGCAGCCCCAACCAACATATCAATAAGGAATGAACATGAAGAGTAAACTGTTCATACATGAAAGCAGGCATGAGTTTGTCCTTGTCATTATACAAATAAAACTAACCTACAACAGGTAAGAAAACAGAATATGACAAATCCGTGTAACAGACAGGCAAGCGTATTTTGATATTTCTGGACAGCTCCCTCCTGAGTTTAATATTTCTTTATGTAATTGCTGATCTTTTATTCCCTTTGAGTGGATCAGAAAGAATTGTGAAAACTGCAAAAGATCAAAAGTGTCAGCATCATGGCCTCCCTATGTGTGATATCAATTGGCACCAATTATATATGTATATAGCAGCAGAAAGAATATAAAGGAAAAGTAAATATCTACTAAGTAATGCTTTATTATTAAATACAATAATAAGAGAAGCCATAGAGCTTGTGACCCTGGACTAATAATGAGGATGAACATGATTATGTGCCATTTGGAGCTTTTGTTGAGGAATTGTTTGACTATTATCAAGAATTTTCCTGCTTACTTACATAATGGAAACATTATATTACTCAGTCTCACTTCCATTCATAAACAGTACTCAAAGGATAAGCATAACATGCCAATAATGCAGTAAGTCCAAAAGATATACTGATGGGATGCTTAGATTGTGAGCTCCAGTGGGTACAGTGTTGGAAATAAAATGTGTGTAAAGTGTTATGGAATTAATCGTTTTATATAAAAGAATAAATATTATTATTAATAGGGTATCTTACACATAGCCAAACTTTGTGCCTTCAGCCCCCTCATACACATTACCTGTTCACTCCACTCTCACCATAGAAAACACATAATTGCTCAACTAATGGAATATTTATTTAGATGACATTTATCTAAGGGTGGAAACAGACTATGCGAGATGCATGTAAGAATCTCGCATGCATCTCACATGAATCACCCGGAACATCCCCTGTTTCTCTAGACGGGAGCATGGAGCTACATAGGAACATAAGCAGCTGATGCGCTCCCGTTCAGAGAGGCTGGGGCCTTTCGGGTGACTCATGTGAGATGCATGCGAGATTCTTGCATGCATCTCGCATAGGCTGTTTCCACTCTTAAGTGTGTGGACAGCGTTAAAGAAACAGTCCCTACGTTTTTAATTTATTCCAAGGCTTTGTTATTCAGTCAGCAGCTGCTTAGTACCTTAATAGGGTGGTATGATCAGACCCTGTGCCTGTGCGGTCAGACACGGCCATTACACAGTGCATAGCAAGGACACATATATAAGATTATCTCAGCACAGGGGATGTGGTATGATCAGATCATATCCCTGTACAATCAGACACATCCATTACACAGTGCATAGCAGGGACACATATATAAGATTAGCTCAGCACAGGAGATGTGGTATAATCAGACCATGTCCATGTACGGTCAGACACATCCATTACACAGTACATAGCAGGGACACATATATAAGATTATCTCAGCACAGGGAATGTGGTATGATCAGATCATATCCCTGTACAATCAGACACATCCATTACACAGTACATAGCAGGGACACATATATAAGATTATCTCAGCACAGGAGATGTGGTATGATCAGATCATGTCCCTGTACAGTCAGACACATCCATTACACAGTACATAGCATGGACATATATATAAGATTATCTCAGCACGGGACCATTTTTATTTAACACTTCCAATTGTGGAAATTATTATTCTTCCAAGATCTTTTGATTAAAATGAACATTAAAATTACTTTTGTTGTGGAAAAAACCCTTTAAGGTTCTATGCACACAAAGTCTTTCTCTGGCAGATTCTGGGTGGAATGCACTTAAAGAAGGTACTGAAAAAGAAGAACTAAACCTAAGGAAAAACAGTTTACAAAAGGTGCAAAAATAGCCTGCCATGAATAAATAAGTAAAAAGCAGATGCTGGTAAAAAACAGGATTCTTAGTACATATGTTATTGTAGAAAGGTAAAAAGCCATCCCACCATCGTCTAGGCATACCCATGCTCACTTCGGGACGATACCAAGTCGACCTAATGTCAAGCAGGATGTAGAGTGACCCGGATCCCAAAATGGACACACAGCAATGGGAGGCAATGTAATTGCTCAGCTCAGTAAAAAGAAGGGTGGGGCACTCCCTATCTTGTACTAATAAAAGGGGCTGAACTAAATACACAAAAAAACTATGGCAAGGTAGACATAAGTGTACATGCCTAGAAAGAGCATGTTCACACAGAACACCAAACAGACTAAACCTAAGAAAAACAGAATACAAAACGTGCAAAAATAACCTGCCATGACTAAATAAGTAAATTACCAGCTACTACGTTTTACTTATTGATTCATGGCAGGGTATTTTTGCATGTTTTGTATTCTGTTTTTCTTAGGTTAGTCTGTTTAGTGGTCTGTGTGAACATGCTCTTTCTAGCCATGAACATTTATGTCTGCCTTTGCTCAGTTATTTGTGTATTTAGTTCAGACCCTTGTATTAGTACAAGATAGGAAGTGCCCCACCCTTCCTTTTACTGAACTGAGAAATTATATAGCCATCTTCTTGCTGTGTGTCCATTTTGGGACTCAGGTCACTCTTCATTCTGCTTTCATTGAGGTCAGTCGACACATGAACAGGTTTTAAATTAGTTAGAGTAGGTACTGTACGGAAGTGGGTACACCTTGGTGTTGGTGGGATGGCTTTTTACCTTTTTTCAAAAATGTATACACTAAGTACCCTGTTTTTCACCAGCATCTGTTTTTTACTTATTTATTCATGGCAGGGTATTTTTTGCAGATTTTGTATTCTGTTTCTCCTTAGGGTTAGTCAGTTTGGTGTTCTGTGTGAACATGCTCTCTCTAGCCATGTACACTTATGTCTGCTTTGGCTCAGTTTTTTGTGTATAAAGTGATTAGAAGAAGTAGCATACTCATTCTTTGGACCTTGGAAGTTGTCTATTTTTTATAGTTTAAACTATACTGCTGGAAAAACGATGGCAAATCCACCTACGAAGCTGCTTCAGAAAGAAGCTTCACCTAGGAAACCTAGGCAGCTCCGCCATTGGAATAAAGACATTGTATGCATCTAGCCCTACACATCAATGTATTCTATATTAAAGGAATTCCTCCCTGATACATCACTCAGTGATCACAGTATATGTGGCACCCTGCCATTACAAGTAGCCACAGGACCACCTAAGGCATGGATAGATTTCCACAACAGGTAACTTACATACATCCAACTCCTTCCACCCCAAAACAGTAGGGGGAGCTCCACTTGCTGCCTTTAAGCAAGATCCCCGATAAATACTGGTGCTGGGTGCGGATTTAGCCAGAGTGTGCAGTCATTAGGAGAACTGTGAAGACATCCTGTTGTTTCAGAGCCGTGCTAGGCCCGAGCCAGTTGACCAGCCTGGTCAGTGTGAGGGCCTGAGAGTGAGGTCGAAAAGGCAAAGGCTTAAAGAGTAGAGAAGCAGACTAGGGGCAGAGGAGCCATACCAGTTCACCCCAGGAAGCAACCCGGACACCGGAGTCCGCGTCTGCAGTAAAGCATCAAGCCCAGCAAAGATACATTAGGAGAACTGTGAAGACATCCCGTTGTTTCAGAGCCGTGCTAGGCCCAAGCCAGTTGACCAGCCTGGTCAGTGTGAGGGCCTGAGAGTGAGGTCGAAAGGCAAAGGCTTAAAGAGTAGAGAAGCAGACTAGGGGCAGAGGAGCCATACCAGTTCACCCCAGGAAGCAACCCGGACACCGCAGTCCGCGTCTGCAGTAAAGCATCAAGCCCAGCAGAGATACCGGTTCACCGAGGAAACTCCAATTTCCCGGACACCCATCAAGCAACCAATAGGGGAGCCAGGAACCGCAGGAGAAGTTCTAGCGGTAGCCCACACAAAGGTTCTCGACACTAGAGGACGGGTGGGAGAAAGACACAGAGGAGGTCAGGCTTAGTTCTACACAGGTCAGAGACTTCAACAAAGGGAAAAGAGACAAGGAGGCCTTATCCATCACTCACTGAAGAAATCCAGAAGTGCATCCCGACCACCTGGACCATACCCAGAAATGATCCACAGTGTGTGTGTTAGTTTGTTCATCACTGAACCTGTCCGGCCTAGAGACTGTTGCAGCAGCCCGGCTGCCTAACCACCTCCCTGTGCAAATCTCTGTTACCTCATCACTGCCCCGGGCAGCTGTACCACCCAAGCTGCCCGTACATCATCCCCGGAGGTCTGAAGCAGCTGGTGCCTTCACCAGAATCCACAGGTGGCGTCACGAGACTTTATTATTTCCCATTTTTGTTTTCCCCCCTTTTTAAAATGACCTCAGGGCTACGGGTCCGGGCACCGACCACCGAGATATCCCCAGCAGCAATGCCCGGGTACTGAGTTCCGATAGACCCCTGGTTTTGAGTAGTAAAGCATTTATATATCTGTAACATCATTAGTTGTTGCTTCTTCTTCCATTCGTATGTTATATAATGCTGATTATAGGAAATATTTCCCCCCAGATCTTCAGCAATGTGCCATGTGATGAAGCACAACCATTATGTGTCAAGGTTTGGCAGTAAATTGGGATTACAGTGTATCGGTATGAATGAAAATGGGATTATATTCAACAGTAACCCAACTCTGTGGAAAGTCATACGGCCTTTCTTTAACAAAGGTAAATATTTGGAAACAATTATATCATTATAATAATAAATATACAATCCATTTTGTTTTAATTTGCAAAAGAAAGAAAATATTTTGGAAAGACTAAAGTCAAAGAACATTTACTCGATTTCAAAAGAACCATCCAAGATAACACTGGGGAAAACATACGGTTAAAGCCCTTTAATTCAGGCCAAAACATGACATGGGATGCATGGTGATACAAAGAAGTAAAGGGGTGTCACACTGCCACCTGCTGGCAATAGTTGACACTGCAACACATTCAAGTTAGAGCAATATAGTCTATTAAATCACAGAAGAATAAACTATTAATGGAAATAGTGTTTATTCCTAAACAGCGAACCACAACAAAACCTCTTTATTGTCTTTTTCAGAATTTTCAAAACCGATTTTCATAAAATCAAATGTACTTGTATTTTTTTCTATTGCCAATTTATTTTAGCTTTCAGCCGAATAAGACCATGCAATTGACTGGTTGTGATAATACAGCATCTGTAAAGGTACCGTCACACGGGCGCAATATCGCCTGGCAATGTGCGGCGATCTAACGTGCGCGCTCCTGATTTTCTTGGTCACCTCAGATCGGCAATGGTGGCATCACACGCCACAATCTCGCCCTGAAGCTAAGGCGATGTGTCGCTCTGAAAATCGCCTCACCTACAGCAGAACCAATCTTGCCTAATTCCATCGCTGCTTCACACACCGCAATCTAAAAGGCAATGTGGGTGTACATGTTCAGCGCGGCGAGGAGATAGGCATGCCACAGTGGTTTACACAGTGCCCCATACATGTTCATTGGACAACACAACAGCGTTACCAATGGTCAGCCTGCTCTGGCAGGCTGGCTAATACATGACGCCATTGTCTATCGGAGTTTGTACCAAGTACACTCTCGTGTCATCAATTGTGGCTCTTGCAACACATTTTCGAGGTGCCAAAGTGTCACACAGGAGTGGTCTTCTGCAGTACAGTGGATTACACTAAAGAATGGCTATGTGTGCATCTGTAGGTGATGGCGGTAAGATACAAACCACACTATGAACATATGTGCCTGCATTGGTCCACGCCATGGCGGCGTGGCCATGGCTGAACTGAAGTATTTGTGTGCACGCATGTTTTGCGTGTGTGTACTGAAGTGTACCTACATATCGCACAAACACCATTGCATTCTCCATGTGTGTGGACACGTTCCCATATGGCCAAACACATCATAATGGACATTTACACACACTCACGGCATACAGTGTGGGCCAAAGGGAGTGGGAGCAGTATAATGTACCCAGCAGCGTCACCAAATTCACACACATAGGGCGATTGCAGTGCGTTGTCCATGGCACCCATCTATGATGTGTAGGCCAACATCTGAGCTGTCATGTGTGGCACTATACTCCACACAGCGCAACTTAATACACGCGGACAACATAGCTTGCGCTATTCAAGGGCGCGTGTAATGGCAGTGAGTTTGCGGATGGTTGTGTAGCTGAAGATGTGTGTGGTGCTGAACGGACAGCTCTTCAAAAATGGCGCGGTGTCAACTGACAGCCAATGGGTAATTTCATGATTAAGACCTCATGCACAACGTGGTATTTGATGAGTTTTTTACCTCAAGATTTGTAGACAAAACCAGGAGTGGAGCCAATGGCGATCTACATGGGGCGATTGGGGCGTCGCCCCGGCCCAAGGCTTCTTGTGGCCCAGGGGACCAGCCGCCTGTCGCCTCTTAATTCTTCACTTCCGCGGGCCGCGCACACCGGGCCGCTGCTGTCCTGAGGCCGGAGCACACGGCCGCTGACTGGCGTAGCTCCGGCTCCGCTACATGCACGGCACATCACGGCAGATGCCTGGGACGTACCCAAATCGCTGGCTATATATGAGCTACTGCAGCGATATGCTGGTGTGAGTGACATTAGTGAAGTCACTTACTTGGGTACTTCTCTGATTAAGACCGTGCACACTTTGGTATTTGATGGATTTTCTTACCTAAGATTTGTAGACAAAACCAGGAGTGGAGCCAATGGCGGATCTACATTGGGGCGATTGGGGCGGTCGACCCCGGCCAAGGCTT
>JARQOC010000004.1:177847739-177916610 GCA_033576535.1 Allobates femoralis
TGTGTCTGGCTCATGGATCCGATTTTTTTGTTGGATCCAGCGTGATGCGGCGCCATAGACTCCCATGTTAGGGGCTGCCGGATTAGGACGATCCGATTTTGTCCAATTTTTGCCCGGAGAAACATCTGAATGCACCCGGATCCTCCCGGACAGATGGAAACCGGATGGCAAATAGCTGCCATCCAGCTCCATCCGGCCCCATAGGGCTGCACTACAGTAAAATCGGGTCCGGGGCTGTCAGGTTTACACCGGACAGCCCCGGACCTGATCTTGCCGTGGTGTGAAACCGGGTTAAGGACTTTGTCACGGGGAGTTTGTGAACCCTGTGATTTTGTGTTTCCCTGAACTATACATAAATACACCTATAAAAATCTGTTGTTTGCTCATTCAGACTTTCAGTAGATTTTCACTTTTCTAGAATTTGCCAATGACAGTGAAGCACAAATCATCTAAGAAAGAAGGAGCATAATGCAATCAGCAGTTGTATAGAGCTCCAGACTCACACAAGCTGTGCTTTACTTCTAGTTGGTTATTTGCATTCATAAAATGGAAAAAAAAGGTCTTTTCAGAACATTCTCTGATGACTAGTGTACGCTGATTGACAAAAAAAGTAATGTGGAAAGTTTAATACTTTTGCTGTGCAATTCAGCTGTCAGACACATTCCTTTAGTTAGTTGGGTTGATTTGTTGCCTTATTTGAAAGTATTTTATAGATAAAAGAAAATATTAAATGTACTTAAATTATTAATATTTGTAGCTATAATTCTAGTTCTCGCAGGTTTTCCTCATTTTGTGTCTGACATGGAGTAGGGTTTCCTGTGCACATGCCCAGTGTGTCTGACATAGAGTAGGGTTTCCTGTGCACATACCCAGTGTATCTGACATGGAGTAGAGTTTCCTGTGCACATGCCCAGTGTATCTGACATGGAGTACGGTTTCCTGTGCACATGCCCAGTGTGTCTGACATAGAGTAGGCTTTCCTGTGCACATGCCCAGTGTATCTGACATGGAGTAGAGTTTCCTGTGCACATGGCCAGTGTGTCTGACATAAAGTAGGGTTTCCTGTGCACATGGCCAGTGTGTCTGCCATAGAGCAGGGTTTCGTGTGCACATGGCCAGTGTGTCTGACATGGAGTAGAGTTTCCTGTGCATATGGCCAGTGTGTCTGACATAAAGTAGGGTTTCCTGTGCACATGGTCAGTGTGTCTGACATAGAGCAGGGTTTCCTGTGCACATGCCCAGTGTATCTGACATGGAGTAGGGTTTACTGTGCATATAGCCAGTGTGTCTGACATGGAATAGGGTTTAGTGTGCACATGCCCAGTGTATCTGACATGGAGTAGGGTTTCCTGTGCACATGCCCAGTGTGTCTGACATAGAGTAGGGTTTCCTGTGCACATGCCCAGTGTATCTGACATGGAGTAGAGTTTCCTGTGCACATGGCCAGTGTGTCTGACATAGAGTAGGGTTTCCTGTGCACATGGCCAGTGTGTCTGCCATGGAGAAGGGTTTCCTGTGCACATGGCCAGTGTGTCTGCCATAGAGCAGGGTTTCCTGTGCACATGGCCAGTGTGTCTGACATGGAGTAGAGTTTCCTGTGCATATGGCCAGTGTGTCTGACATAAAGTAGGGTTTCCTGTGCACATGGTCAGTGTGTCTGACATAGAGCAGGGTTTCCTGTGCACATGCCCAGTGTATCTGACATGGAGTAGGGTTTACTGTGCATATAGCCAGTGTGTCTGACATGGAATAGGGTTTAGTGTGCACATGCCCAGTGTATCTGACATGGAGTAGGGTTTCCTGTGCACATGCCCAGTGTATCTGACATGGAGTAGAGTTTCCTGTGCACATGCCCAGTGTGTCTGACATAGAGTAGGGTTTCCTGTGCACATGCCCAGTGTATCTGACATGGAGTAGAGTTTCCTGTGCATATGGCCAGTGTGTCTTACATAAAGTAGGGTTTCCTGTGCACATTGCCAGTGTGTCTGACATAAAGTAGGGTTTCCTGTGCACATGGTCAGTGTGCCTGACATAGAGCAGGGTTTCCTGTGCACATGCCCAGTGTATCTGACATGGAGTAGGGTTTACTGTGCATATAGCCAGTGTGTCTGACATAGAGTAGGGTTTCCTGTGCATATGGCCAGTGTGTCTGACATAGAGTAGGGTTTCATGTGCACATGGCCAGTGTGTCTGCCATAGAGTAGGGTTTCCTGTGCTCATGGCCAGTGTGTCTGACATAGAGCAGGGTTTCCTGTGCTCATGGCCAGTGTGTCTGCCATAGAGTAGGGTTTCCTGTGCTCATGGCCAGTGTGTCTGACATGAAGTAGGGTTTCCTGTGCATATGGACAGTGTGTCTGACATAGAGTAGGGTTTCCTGTGCTCATGGCCAGTGTGTCTGCCATAGAGTAGGGTTTCCTGTGCATATGGCCAGTGTGTCTGACATAGAGTAGGGTTTCCTGTGCACATGGCCAGTGTGTCTGACATGGAGTAGGGTTTCCTGTGCACATGGCCAGTGTATCTGCCATAGAGTAGGGTTTCCTGTGCACATGGCCAGTGTGTCTGACATGAAGTAGGGTTTCCTGTGCACATGGCCAGTGTGTCTGACATGGAGTAGAGTTTCTTGTGCACTTGGCCAGTGTGTCTGACATGGAGTTGGGTTTCCTGTGCACATGACCGGAGCTGGGTACAAAAAAATCTGGGTAATAATTAATTTCACCAGCTAAACCAGCCACCTTGCCTATTTGAATGTTGGCTGTAACAGAGAATGGCGCTGACTTAGCTATTAAAAGAACAGCCAACCTCCTTCACACACAGCTCTGGTAATGTGGAGAAGCAGAAAACCATCTGAAATGTCACTCACAAACCAGAGGATTGCCTGCTGAGTCCCGGGCTGAAATGTGTATCTAAACACTGAGGCAGCTATGAGACATGATAATATCATTCCATAGAGAGTGACGTGTCCACAACCTACAAAAATATCAAATTCATAATTGCAGAAGTCATTCCTCCTTTAAGTATCTATTACAGTAAGGGGTGGATCAAGAGTATCCAGTGCCCCGAGCAGTACAGAAGGTGAGGGCACCCCCGAGATTGATAAATCATTTGACATGGCACATGATCCACTTGAAAGACCATGTGATAGGTCATATAATTAACGCATGGGACCAGATTGGCAGGCACAAAATGAGACAGCACATTTTTTCCCCTTATGCATGGCAACAAGCATAAAATAGCGCTATACATAATAGAGCAGGGGTGGGAAATTAACTTTCCCAAGGGGCCACATTACAAACTGTGACTTTGGGAAGAGCTGAACCTAAAGGCTGAAATTAATTCTGCTCAATATTAATATTTACATATTAAAGCGGTCACTTCCTGTTAATTACTGATTGGTCACGGGGCTCGCATGTCATACCAAGGTCACATGGACTCCGGGAACGAGACTTCTGACATCACCAGAACCACACCAGCAATGTAGGCTTTTTAATTTTTATATGGGCGACCTTAAGGAATGAGAAGGGATTCTCCAAGTAGTGGGCAAACCCTTTAATTATACTTATTTAATATTAAGCCCTTCACCCCCAAGACTGTTTTCACTCTAATGACCTGGCCATTTTTTGCAATTCTGACCAGTGTCACTTTATGAGGTTATAACTCTAGAACACTTCATCGGATGTCAGTGATTGTGAGAATGTTTTTTCACAACATTTTGTATTTCAGATTAGTGATATATTTAGGATAATATTTTTTGGGTGTTTTTGTGAAAAAATCAGAAACTTGGCAAATTGTTTTTGCTATTTTAAAACATTCAATTTTTCAGTGGCTATTGGCACTTGGTGCAGCTGCTACGAAAAATCCAATACAGGTGCCTCTATCTAGTACAGTAAAGAGACTAAGCATGCACCACTCTCAATGCATGTTTTGCCATAAAGGCTTTATGCGAAGAGCTCTTCATCTAGGTGCACAGTATAGTTATTGTGATTTTTATAATGTTTTTTTTTCTCTTGTCATATGTGTGTACAAAGTTATTTAACTCTTACTTATCTTAACTTATTTAACTCTTACATGTTGATTTTTTTTTAGCTTTGTCTGGACCTGGACTATTACAGACCACAGAGCACTGCATTAACTCAACCAAACATTTCCTGGCAAAGCTGAGGGATGTCACTGATGATCTGGGCAAAGTAAATGTTCTCAAGCTAATGAGGCTGATTATGTTAGATGTCTCAAACAACCTTTTCCTTCGAATTCCATTAGATGGTAGGTAAATCAACAAACCTGTACATTGTAACTCTGGGGATATTTATGAGAACTGATAGAGGCCACTGCTCACGTTACATTGCGCTACAATCTAGGTAAAATAAAATTCATTGGCAATAAATACAATGTATCTGACCAGTCAGACAGTATATTCTCTAATAGAAACTTGATTCCAGCTCACTCAGTTGCTCTATGCTCATCCACCTGGGGCTCAGACACCAGCCTCGCCCTGGCCTCACATCAAGGATAATAGAAAAAATTGGAGTCCAGTTCAATGGGACTATATTTTCCTTTTCTTTTCAGAAAATCTGCATTTTGTAAGAAATACACTCAGTGAGCTCAATCATTGAAATAGCCTACATTTCCCCTTTACGCATGGGTTCTCCCCAAGCTGCCTTGCTCAGTGCTTATATCTCTATATTGTAGTAAAGACTCACATCTGAATTTTTTCTAAATCTCTATAAGACCTCAAAGAGCTTTACATATATCAGTCTATTGCAAAATGAAAGAAGCAGCTTTATATGCTCAGAATTTCATTATTTCATCATAATTCCTAATTAAACAAAAAATTAATATGTTTTAGTACTAGCTTTAAATTTCATTATAGTAATCATGAGTCTGATAGCAGAATTTGAAAGGGTGCACAACACCTTGACATGAAAGTCTTAGGATTATTTTGGTGACTGCACTATTTCTTAAGTCTTTTCCTCCTGATAAGAATCAGTTAGTGATTTGGTTAAGCCCGGGTTACACGCTTCAATGTCCCAGCGATCCCACCAACGATCGGGATCGATGGGACATTGAAGGCTGATCGCTGGTGAGCTGTCACACAGACAGACTCACCAGTGATCCGGACCAGCGAGCACGCTGGTATCCAAGGTGAACAGCAGGCAACTAAGCGCCGCACGGCGCATAGTTACCTGCAGTTTACCTTGGATACCAGCTCCCAGCATTGCTGTGTGGCGCTGGGAGCTCACTGATCGATGGTCTCCCGACCAACAATAGATTTATGAACCGGTTCATAAATCTGCAATCAACGATCAACGATTCATCGTTGATCGTTGATAGGTGTCACACGGAATGATCTTGTTTAGCCATCGCTGCAACGTCACAAAACCGGTGACGTTGCAATAATATCGTTACCGATATCGTTGTGTGTGACGGGCCCTTTAGTATTTCTCCCCTCTAGCTGGTATACTCTGTTACCCTGGTGTATTTTTCCATGCTTGTAGCTCTATATAAAATCATAGTAAACACAATGTATGTTTCTGATTTGATTCATCAAAACTATTTTGATTGAATTCTGGTGTAAATCACTTTGTAAATTTGCAAAATTTTGGAAAATGTGGTGTTTTCATGCCAGTTTCTCTCAGCACTGCCAAAATCAGTGGGACAAGAATTCAGTAGGGGTTTAACCCCACAGCTTGTCTGATTCATGACGACGGGGCATTCTTTATAACAGATGTCTTACTCCAATAGTTCATTAAGAAACATGCGGCTCTTAATGAATCAAGAGTAGTGATGAGTGAACCTTTTGAAGTTCGGGTTTGGGAGGTGCAGTCAACTTTTTGCCACACTGTTCCTGACCTCAAACTTGACCCGAACCTAGGTTCTCCAGTCTCTATTTGGCAGTTCAGCTCTACGCCCACATACAGTCAGCCATAAGTAAAGCACTTTCAGGGATGGAAGGGTAGGTTTTTTTTTTCAAATTAATTTTGGACATACTACACCCAAAAACTGTGCTGTTTAAAGCACTGAGCCAATCAACCACTGCACGCAGCTCACACTAGGCCAAGCACCAACTGAACCAAACCACAGTGATGCTCTATCCAGTGCTTTCCCAGTGTAAAGCACCAGAAATCCAAATCACAACAGGTTTGATCAACACTGGGAAGTTTGGCGACCCAAACCAAACCTTGAAAGGTTCGCTCATCTCTAATCAAGAGCCTTTAACATCCACACGCCCCCTCATCAAGACCAACGGAAAATTGCCATTCTTTATGAATCTGGGCCAATTTGCTTTCAAGATGGGTTTTGTAAGATGGCACACTTGTTTCTGCAAAAATAAGGCACACGGAAAGACGTAAATGGCACCGAGAGTAGATGTGCAATTTATGAACTCTTCTAATCCATGCATCAAGACTCTAAAAAGACTGAATACACTAAAAGAGATATCATTTGCATTTAAAATATTTTACTGCATTGGTATCGCAATCTTTGTAACCATTTCTTTAATGATATATTCACTACCTTTGTGATATCCTTTTTTTAATAATCCATTCTCTATAAATTGTCTTGAAACAAACAGTGTAATACATTTTTCTCAGTCTTCATAAAGTGAAGGCATTCACAGAGGCAGCATACTCCAAACACACCAAGTTATGTATGAGAAAGGGGGCGCTCCCCCAAAATGTAGCCTGAGTCGGTGTGTTTGGAGTACATTGCCTCTGTTAATGCCTTCACTTTATGGAGATTAAGAAAAATGTGTTTACATCATTAGTTCAAGAGACAATGGATTGTTAACAATAGACATTTCAACTGTGGTGCATATACCAAAAATGAAATGGTTACTTTGTCATACCTATTGCAATAAAATATTTGAAATCCAAGCGATATCTCTTTTTGTGCATCCACTTTTTGGGGAAACTCATTCCTGCTATGTATAATACGTTGAGTACTATTAATACTCCAATAAAGTGTAAAGTAGATATGATTGACATCATAAAATAGTGGTTTTGTTGTTACAGGTGTTAATAAAAGAATAGATGTAGGGCCTATATAAGTAACTAGCTGTAGTACCCGGCTACGCCCGGGTTAATAAATAACTGCTGTTAGCTATAACAACATTGAATTTGAATATGTCATATTAATGACCTGTAGGAAAATAGAAGCTGAGCTGTGATTGGTTGCTATAGGCAGCCTAATAAATCTCCAACCAACAGTAATCCCTCCCCTGGCCGGGCAGTATATATTACTTCACACATACACATAATAGACAGCTCATGTGACTGACATCTGCCTTAATTCCCTATATGGTACATGTGTTCCACATTGGCTGTTTTTAATCAGATGTTTATTTTTGGAAATTAAAGATAGCACACGTATGAGGCGAGTTGTATGAGGTGATTTGTGCACATCTGTGTTTGTCTGTGTGGTGTGTGTGTCCCTGGGGTGTAGATGTGTGTGTCCCTGTGGGGGGGTCTGTGTGGTGTGTGTCTCTGTTGTATGTGTCTCTTTGTGGTGTTTGTGTCCCTGTGGGGTGTGTGCATGTGCCCCTATAGGGTGTGTATGTGTGTTTCCCTGTGTGGGGGGGTCTGTGTGGTGTGTGTCTCTGTTGTGTGTGTCTCTTTGTGGTGTGTGTGTGTCCCTGTGGGGTGAGTGCATGTGTCCCTATAGGGAGTGTATGTGTGTGTGTCCCTGTGGGGGGGGGTCTGTGTGGTGTGTGTGTGTGTGTGTGTATCTGTGTTGTGTGTGTCTCTTTGTGGTGTGTGTGTGTCCCTGTGGGGTGAGTGCATGTGTCCCTATAGGGTGGCTATGTGTGTGTGTCCCTGTGGGGGGTCTGTGTGGTGTGTGTGTCTGTGTTATGTGTGTCTCTTTGTGGTGTGTGTGTGTGTCCCTGTGGGGTGAGTGCATGTGTCGCTATAGAGTGTGTGTGTGTGTCCCCTTGGGGGTGTGTGTGTGTCTGTGTTGTGTGTGTCTCTTTGTGGTGTATGTGTGTTTGTTCGGGTGCGTGGTGAGTATCCAATGCTGGGGCTGCACTTTAGCGACTATACACTTGCTGTTACTCTTTTTGTGCTTGTGGTGTGTATACATGTCCCCGTGCGTGGTGAATATCTCATGTTAGGGCTCCACCTTAGTGACTATATGCTGGTATGTGCTGTTAGTCTTTGGTGCTATCATTAAGCCCTTCTCATTCACAACTGTCAACTGGTAACTGTCACGTTTTCCCCATTATGTAGATAGGGGCAAAATTGTTTGGTGAACTGGAACGCGCAGGGTTAAAATTTCGCCTCACAACATAGCCTATGACGCTCCCGGTGTCCAGACGTGTGACTGTGCAAATTTTTGTAGCTGTAGTTGCGATGGTGTAGATGCCAATCCCGGATATACATACATACACACACACACACACATTCAGCTTTATATATTAGATAGTTTACTTTGTCAACCAAAAGAGCAGCTCTGATAGGATTTTATTTTTAGAAGGCCCTTTTCCTCATTGGATCGGGCAAGGTTTAAGGATGATGTTCCCAATATGTGGTCAGTTATTTGCAAGTGATTGCTATATAATAACAGCACAAAACAAGAAAATAAATATTTTCCATTCTGGAATGGCTGTATACTGCACTTAAATAAGAAAACATTGAAAGGTTTACAACCATGAAAGGGATGAGAGCCCAGGAGAATAGAAAATGGAAAGCTATCCAGCCTGTCTTACGATTATGGTTTCTTTTGACCTTCTCCCGGGAACTTTTCAGTAATGTAGTGTATCTACCATCAACTGGGAATACAAAACAGTGACATTATGGTGAGCGCTAAATGATTTTATGTCAGTTGAACTGAGTGAATCCATAGGAAGTGACATTTACAATTCATAGTTGGATGGAAGGGAGAACTTAGATTTGGTATATGTGATAATTCTGTATAGAATCCAATTAATTCCAGCTGCATCTATAAATAAATACTGTATGTAAATGACCCATGGCCATTGTTTCTGTTAATGAATATAGCTGCCATAGTAACTGAAACTAATCTGACAGTCTAAAAATGGTTTCGAGACGCTCTATCTGTTGTGATCGCCTTGTGTACAGAGCTGCCTTATTCTCTTAGTAATAACTGGCTTGGTGTCAGAATTCGACTCGTGGATGATTCACAACCTATGAACAATGCAGCTCGTAAAGTCTCCATATACAATTATTACACAACTACTACTGCAATCTGTGTAGGACTGGGGTGACTGGGGTTCATCAGCAATTCTGGAGGATCACTTTTAGCTGCATGCAAAATAGACCCTCTGTCATATATTCCCAGACCAACACATAAATGGAACATTTTAAAATGGATAGTGGGTTGTATATGTATGACCCTAAAATGAAGGCGTTTTTGTGACGCGAGCCAATACAGTAATATCTAGTCCCTGAAGTGGAGAGAAAGACCACAATACAATTACAGATAGCAATTATAATGTAATACTACTTACTGGATAAGTAAATGAAGGTCACACAATCCGAGGTCAGGTCCAGGAAATGGTGAAGTAGTAGTCAGAGACGAAATCCTATTTATGAGCCGGGGTCAGGAAAACCAGAAAGACAAGACAGGTTTACAGGGAGCATGCAAAAGAGTAGTCGGGTCACAGGCAAAGGGTCAAAGTCCAGGTAATGGGATAAAGTCAGGCTGGGTCAGGCACAGAGCACAGAGGGATCAGACTTACACTGGCAGCAGACTGATAGCTCCCACACAATAGTAACATAGCAGAAAAGGACAGTGTGAAGATCGTGACCACATTTATTGGTAATGGCTTTGTGGTTTTGCAGATATATAACAGTTTTTGCCACAAACTGCTTGCCCATTAGCAGTTTGGAACCCATGTCATGTTTGGGAGAAAGCATACCAGTATGGGTTATGGCCACAACCTAAGTTACATTGTGGCCACTACACGTTCCTTTCGTTTCGGTCACATCTAAGTGTATAAAATCAACCAGATTCTCAGCCAGAAAAGTGGGTGAGTGTCAGGAGCGTGTCATGCATTTTTCCTCACTTAGCATCCATATCTCATGCGAGTGCTTTTTATTCTCGGTGACATAAAAAACACACCTGCATGACATAAAGATGCTAGGTGAGCAAAATAAACTCATGTCACTCCCCTGACTCTCACCAACTTTTCTGGCTGAGAATCTGAGCGATTTTATAAACGCAGATGTGAACAAACTTTAATTGATAGTTTCATCCCTAACAACCACTTTAAAGGGAATCTGTGAGCAGATTTTTGCCATGTAAGCTGAACACCTTGCTGCAAGCATTAAAACTCAAAAATCAACTGTGATTATCTTATCAGGCTCTGTGCTTTTGCTTACTTAAAGAGGACTTGTCACCCCCTGATGCATGGCAAACTAAATGCAGCACTGAATGCATGTCTGCTGCATTCAGGGAAGGGGTCCCCCATGTCTCTAGCCTTCTGTAAGCTTTAAAAAAGACTTTAGAAACCTTACAGTTAAGAGGTTGTCTGGATGGGATCTGATTCAGAGGTCCTGGCTGCTGACACAGTCCTCCTTGCCTTCTCCTTGTGTGTTCCGCCGCCACTATGTGTCTGCCGTCGCCTCCTCTTCTTCTGGGTCTGCCCTGATCTTGTGCTCCTGCTCCTTGTAACATCAGGAGCAGAAGAGGAGGGCAGACCCAGAAGAAAAGGAGGTGGCAGTCTTTTTTAAAGCTTACGGGGGGCTAGAGACATGGCGGACCCCCTTTCCCTGAATGCAGCAGACATGCTGCATGTAGTGCTGCATTTACTTTGCAAAGCATGAGGGGGGGGTGACAGGTCCTCTTTAAAGTAAAGGCTTTACCATTACTAGACTACTTTGTAACATCAGGAGCAGAAGAGGAGGGCAGACCCAGAAAAAAAGGAGGGGGCAGACACATAGAAGGGGCAGAATACACTGGGAGGAGGCAGGGAGGATTGTGCCAGCAGCCAGGACCTCTTAATAAGATCCCACCCAGGTGACCTCTTAACTTTAAGGTTTCTAAAGTCTTTTTTTAAAGCTTGCAGGGGGGCTAGAGACATGGGGGACCATTTCCCTGGATGCAGCAGACATGCTGCATTCAGTGCTGCATTTACTTTGCAAAGCACAAGGGGGGTGACAGATCCTCTTTAAAGTAAAGGCTTTACCATTACTAAACTACTTTGTAATGTGCATAGCAGTCCGACACCCCCCCTCTCCTGATTAACACCTCACTGTCAATCTCTATTGATAGCCTGGGTTGGATGGGGACATCTCTTCCAGCTCTGTGATGTTTCTAAAACTAAATGCTTTAATTGTGTCAGAATAGCTTCTGACAGTAATCTGTACAACACTGTAGGCAGGGTTTCTTTGCCTACATTATGTTGCTGTCAGATGAGGTAGCAAAAAGATGTTGACAGATTCCCTTTAAGGTAACTCTTTTCACTTACCTCATCTTTTGGACTTACTCAGTGGTCTTCTACAGCCACTCACACAGACGGACATACACTAGACCTTATCTTCGCCCGCCTCTGTTCCCTATCTAATCTCACAACCTCCCCTTCCCCCTATCTGACCACCATCTACTCACTTTCTCCTCCTTGTCCTCCTGACTGGCCCCCAATGTCCAACCACTAGCACATCCTTGCAGAAACCTCGCACATTTAGACATTCTCCGACTCTCAGACTCTATTCTACCTCTGTCATCCATATCTTCACTCCACGATATGGACAGTGGCACTTCTTTTTATAATGCCACCCTCACATCAGCCATAGACTCAGTCGCCCCTCTCGTTCTTTGCAAGGTGCAACGTATCAATAGGCAACCCTGGCACAACAATCTCACCACAAACTTCAATAAGTGTCCATCCTGCGGAGCGGCGCTGGAAGAAAACACACCTGCCAGACGACTTCACTTCTTTCAAACAAGCTACACTCGCCTTCAAATCAGCTCTCACCTCTGCTAAACAGACCTACTTCACAAACCTTGTATCTTCCTTATCCTACAACCCCAAATAACTGTTAATCACTTTTAACTCTCTCCTCCACCCACCACTGCCCCCTCCGACCTCCTTCATCTCTGCTGAGGACTTCGCCACATACTTCAAAAATAAGTTCGAACAAACAAGGCAAACCTTTATTGTTCTACCACCACAACCACTCCATACACCAGACCTCTGCCCTTCCCTCATAACCTCCCTTTCCATCATCACTGAAGGAGAGTTTACTTGTCTCCTATCCAAATCACATCTCACCACCTGTTCACTTAACCCCATCCCATCCCACCTCCTCTCCAACCTCACTAACACACTCATCCCAGCCCTAACCCAACTCTTCAATCTATTGCTAACTTCTGGTACCTTCCACTCTGCTTTCAAAAATGCCACCATCCTCAAAAAGCCAAACCTTGACCTGACTGCTATGACGAGCTACCACCCCATACCGCTGCTCCCGTTTGGTCCAAACTCCTTGAACAACATGTTCATGCTCCAATTTCCTCCCAATTCTCATTTAAATCTCTCCTTGACAACCTACAATCCAGCTTCCGGCCCCACCACTCCACTGAAACTGCCCTAGCCAAAATTACTAACGACTCACAGCCAAAGCTAACAGACAATTCTCAATCCTCCTCTTTGTAGACCTGTCCTCTGCCTTTGACACAGTCGACCACTCTCTGCTACTACAGATTCTTTCTTCCCTTGGCATCAAAGACCTTGCCTTGTCCTGGATTGCCTCATACCTTTCCAACAGCACATTTAGCGTTTACCACTCCCACACAACCTCCTCATCCTGCCCTCTCTCTGTTGGAGTCCCACAAGGTTCTGTACTAGGGCCCCTACTTTTCTCCATCTATACCCTTGGCCTAGGACAACTTATAAAGTCCCATGGCTTCCAGTACCACCTGTACGCTATTGACACTCAAATCTACCTCTGTGGCTCAATTCTCTGCTGTCCAGAATCCCAGAGTGTCTGTCAGCCATATCCTCCTTCTTCTCCTCTCGCTTCCGAAAACGGAACTCCATCCCATCTTTCATCTTCACCACCTGATCTAGCTATTATGGTAAATGACATCATGCTCTCATCCACCCCTCAAATTCACTGCCTCGGAGTAACTCTCAACTCTGCCCTGTCCTTCAAACCACACATCCAAACTCTCGCTACCTCCTGTCGCCTCCAACTCAAGAATATTTCCAGAATCTGTCTTTTCCTCAACCTTCAATCTACTAAAATTCTTGTGCATGCCCTCATCATCTCCCGCCTCGTCTACTGCAACCTCATCCTCTGTGGCCTCCCTGCTAACACTCTTGCACCTCTCCAGTCTGCCCTGAACTCTCCTGCCCGAATAATCCACCTCTCTCTTCGCTACTCCCCTGTTTCTTCTCTCTGCAAATCTCTTTGCTGGCTCCCAATTCCCCAACAAATCCAGTTCAAGCTACTAACACTGACCTACAAAGCTGTCTATAACCTGTCTCCTCCCTATATCTCTGAACTAATCTCCCACTATCTTCCCTCACGTAATCTTCAATCCTCCTAAGACCACTTCCTCTCCTCCACACTTATCCGTTCCTCACACAACCACCTCCAAGCTTTCTCCTGAATATCCCCCATCCTCTGGAATTCTACGCCCCAACAAATCCGATTATTCACCACTCTTGGATCCTTGAGACAGAACCTGAAAACCCATCTCTTCAGGAAAGCTTACAGCCTGCAATGACCGACCTGCCGCCCCACCGCCCCTGGAGCTGCTGCATCCTTGACCTACTGTCTCCTTCCCAATATCCTGTAGAATGTAAGCCCGCAAGGACAGGGTCCTCTTCCCTCTGTTATTGTTAATTTGTTTACTGTAAACTATGTCTATAATTTTGCATGTAACCCCTCTCAGGTACAGCACCATGGAATTAATGGTGCTATATAAATAAATAATAAGTAGGGTGAAGGTGAGGTTTTGAAGGGGTTTTAAAGTTTCAGAATATGCTTTAAACAACGGTTGCAGTTTATTTAAAATTAAATGGCTATATTTACCCTCCCCAGGTCCGTTGCTGGGTCTCCGCCACAGCTCCCTGTGTCTGTTTGTCTGCAGCGCTGACATAACATCAACAGCGCTGCAGACAATAGTGAGCTCAGCTCTGAGCTGTTCATTCTGTCAATTCACACAGTGGTGCTGAAGTCAGTCATTGTCTGCAGGTCTACACACATGACATCGGCGATGCAGACAATAACAGACACTGGGAGCAGATGTCGATACTCAACACTGGACCCTGAGGAAGTGAGAAAAGAACAGTTTTTTAAAAAGAAAAAATAAATTGTAGCTGGGGAAGGTTTTTTGTACTAAAACTGCAAAACCTTTAACAACTATTTATTAGTGAGCATGTTCACTTGAAATTGTCATTGATGAAATCAAGGAAAATCACTCTATTATTTATTCAAAAGCATAAACCTTGCATAGTGCAATATATGCACGACCTATTTTATTTAAAGGGAACCTGTCACTTAGTTTAGCACACCTAACCTATCACTACCCATCCCTGCTGCTTACTACTACATTACTAACCATCCCTGTCTGATCTAAATGTGCATTATATAAAAGTGCAAAAAAGCTAATTATAAACTTACATGTTGCTAGCTAGGTGGGCATTCCTAGATGGCTGGCCATTGGGTGAGCAGTCTCTCTGGGTCCGCTCTCCCCCTGCATCACTGCTGCAATCACGCCCCAGTGGGCGTGATTATTCATTCAAGAGCGCGCTCCTGATTTAAAATTCCCACCTCCTTCTTCTGGGTATAATGCGCTGATGGCAGCCGAGCATCATTTCCAATCCTGCACACTGTGGTAGGTATATTGGCACACAGGCTGGTTCCAGAGCATGTGCAACGTGCATTCTGAAGCCAGCCTGTACACCCAGTACACCCACCACAATGTGCAGGGTCGGAAATGATGCTGGACCAGCAGTGCATCATATCCAGAAGAAGGAGTCAGGAATTTTAAATTAGGAGCACGCTCTTGAATGAATGATGATGCCTGCAGGGGCGTGGTGGCAGCAGTGAGGTGGGGAGGAGATTGGATCCGGAGAGACTGCCCACCTAACGGCCAGCCATCTTGGAACGCCCACACGGCAGGGAACATGTAAGTTTATAAATTGCTTTTTTGCACCTTTATAATGCACATTTAGATCAGAGAGGGATGGTTAGTAATGGAGTAGGAAGCTGCAGGGACTGGTAGTGATAGTTTACTGGGGCTAAACTAGGTGATAGGTTCCCTTCAAAGGCATAAGTCTAAAAATATACCAAAAGAGTATTTTTGTGATAGCTGTTCTCTTAATCTATGATGTAGATTTCATGTAAATCATGGCAATATACATAATTGTGTAATCCATGGCTTGTTTTTTATAGACCTAAACTTCAGGTATTGTGTCATGTTCTCATAATGTCATCATTGTTGTTCCAGAGAATGACATTGTTATAAAGATTCAGAAATATTTTGACGCGTGGCAGGCACTTCTGCTGAAGCCAGACATATTCTTTAAAATTTCCTGGCTCTACAAGAAGTATGAGAAATCGGCGTAAGTCACCTCTGTCTAAACAATGCTTTCCCCATTGTGAATATAATTGTACAAACCCAAAAATCATTTTGCTGATTGTGAGAGTAAGTATCCTATCTTTGTGTTTCAGGAATGATTTGAAAGAAGCTGTTGAAATTCTTATTGAGCAAAAGCGACAGGAGCTCTCCACTTCACACAAGCTGGATGAGACAATCGATTTTGCAACAGAGCTTATTTTCGCACAGGTGTGTAGTAAGATAGAGTTTAAATAATACATGCATAAGTGTGAGCAGAAAGGCAGATGATACCTAGATTACAAATCTGAGAAGTGAGTGCTAAAAAGAATCTGATCTAATCTGAACGATCCCTTGCACACACAAATTCCATATAAATGGAGCTCCCAACCAGTCCAGGGGCATAATTACAACAGGTGCAGGGGTTGCGATCGCACCCGGGCCTTCGGGACCCAAAAGTCTCTTTGGCCTACAGAAAAAGACTATTGCTATGAAAGATTTTCAATAATTGGGGGCACCGTTGGAGCTTTTGCATTGGGGCCCATGAACTTCAAGTTACGTCATTGAACAAGTCCATAGTGCAGACTAATTGTATTCTGTGCACTGCAGAATAGCGGCTCCATTTGGCAAGACGTGAAACCCTAGAAGCAAAGCCTTCTATAAGCCTCCATTACGACATCCTTCTCTTCACATACGAGAAAAACAGGTTGATTTTTTTCGGCCAGAGTTTCATCACAGTGTCAACAGGGTTTGAGTTGAGTGACATTGGTTTTTCTCTTACATGAAAATCGAAAATTCTCTATTCATTACCGATGTAGCAGTCCATGAAAATTGGACCGCGCTCGGATTATATTTTGTTTCACAGAATCCTAGGCTTGCATTGCTGATTTTGATCAAACACTCTCGGTCCATGGAAAATCACAATCATGTGAATGAACCTATTCATTGTTGTAGGTACGAGTGCTTTCTGTAAAAGCACTCTAAGGCTGAAGGCACACTGTGCGAGGGACTCTCGCGAGTGCAATGTGAGGGAAACTCTCATTGCACTCGGACCAGTGTTGCCCTATCAGGCAGGGCAGACTGGTGCGAGTCCCCTGCACTTAACTCGCATTGCGAGTCAGAAGCATGTGCAGCCGCAGCATGCTGCGACTGCACGCGATTCTCACATGTGATAGGGCAATGCAAGTCTATGGGGGTGAGAAAATCTAGCCCCCATGCAGCACACTGTGCGACATTCGCACTAGTGTGCTGTTAAAATCGCTTCAAACTCCCTGGCTGTCAAAGCCAGCGAGTTTGAATTTACCGCTTTGCCAGTACAGTAATCAATAATGTTCCAGCGCTGTCACATTGTTTAATAAGCTCAGTTAGAAATCAAAACAATAAAGTTCTGTATGTTATTAATCATTTTAACCCCCTCTGCAGACTCTGCGCTACATGTCGGCACAGAGCCTGCAGATGAGGCTATTACAAGCCAGTATCTGAAGGGTTAAATTGCTGTGGGTGTGCTGCCATCATGTATACACAGTGTGTACATGATGACAACACACCATGGCAGTGCAGGGGTTCAATGCTTTATTTTTCTGCTCCCGGCAATTGTTGGTGATTATACAGTACTGTGAAGCTGCTATCCTTCTGCAGTGAGCTGTCCCGGTTCCTGAAGCTTCAGCATGATATTATTGTAATATTAAGCTGAAGCTTCAGGACCCCGGACAGCTCACTGCAGAAAAATAGCAGCTTTACAGTACTGTATAATCACCCGACAATTGCCGGGAGCAGAATAATAAAGAATTTAACCCCTGCACTGCCATGGTGTGTTTTCACCATGTATACACAGAGTCTATATACTCTGTGTATACATGATGGCAGCACACTCACAGCAATTTAGCCCTTCAGACACCTCCTTGTAATAGCCGCATCTGCAGGCTCTGTGCCGACATGTAGCGCAGAGCCTGCAGAGGGGGTTAAAATGATTAATAACATACAGAACTTTATTATTTTGATTTCAGAGTTTATTAAACAATAATGTTTCAGCACTGCTATGACAGCGCTGGAACATTATTGATTACTGCACTGGGAAAGCGGTAAATTCAAACTTGCTGGCTTTGACAACCGGTGAGTTTAAATTCACCACAAATGCTGTCAGCGGTCCTTGAGGACCACGGACACCATCACAACCACACGCAGCACACATGCACTCACACACGCAGCACACTCACATGAATACAGGCAGGCACACTCACCACACGCACCACACTCGCACCACACACACCCAAAAATGCGCATCACACTCTCATCACTGTCGTGCATCAAACACGCTCTGTATTTCATGCAGGACAGTGTGCCTTCAGCCTTATACAAAAATCTGATGCCTGAATGAGACCAAAGACTAAGTTACCATGTTGAGTATTGGGTGTGTTTTTGCTTTTGCAGATGTTATATAGTATTTCTGCTCCAAATTGAAAAATTATGTCACTTGCACTTTTTTCATTGCAATTTTTGTGTATTTTTTACATGCCCTTTTACGATGTTTTTTTAGCTGCTATTTTTATGTTCTCTTTTTGGTATGTCATATTTAAAGAAAACCCTGAAAACTCTGTTATTTAGCTTTTATTATTATTATTGTTTATTTATAGATCATCATTGATTCCATGGTGCTGTACATGAGAAAGGGTTATATACAAACAAGTTAGAAATACAATGAACAAACTAACAGTGACAGAGGGGAGAGAGGAATCTCCCCTTGCAGGCTTACATTCTACAGGGCAGTGGGGAAAGAGACAGTAGGCTGGGTCTGTTCTGGAGGTGGTGGAGTGGAGGGCCTGATGGTGGTGGGCGCCGGGTCCAATGGTGGTGGAGCACCGGGTCCAGTGGTGGTGAGGTGGCACTGTGGTCATTGCAGGCTGTAGGCTGTTCTAAAGAGATGGGTTTTCAGGTTCTGCTTGAAGGTTTCAAGTGTGGGGGACAGTCGGTCATTTTGGGGTGCAGAATTCCAGAGAATTGGGGATGCTCGGGTGAAGTCTTGCAGGCGGTTAGATGAGGAACGTACAACTGTGGAGTAAAGGAGGAGGTCTTGGGAGGATCGAAGATTACGAGTTGGATGATATCAGGAGATTAGTTCAGAGATATATGATGGGGACAGATTGTGGATGGCTTTGTAAGTCAGTGTTAGTAGTTTGAATTGGATACATTGGTGAATTGGGAGTCAGTGGAGGGATTTGCAGAGGGGAGAAGTGGGCGAGCAGCGAGGAAAGAGTTGGATTAGTCGGACAGCAGAGTTAAGGACAGATTGGAGAGGTGCAAGAGTGTTAGCAGGGAGGACACAGAGGAGGAGGTTGCAGTAGTCTAGACGGGAGATTATAAAGGCATGCACTAGTAGTTTAGTAGATTGAGGGTTAAGGAAGGGACCGATTCTGGAAATATTTTTGAGTTGGAGGCAGCAGGAGGTGGCAAGGGTTTGGATGGGCGGTTTGAAGGACAGGGCAGAGTCAAGGGTTACTCCAAGGTAAAAAATGTGATGTCATTTATTGTGATAGATAGATCTGGTAAGGAAGGTGTGTGAAATGGAGGAAAGATGATGAGTTCATTTTTGTCTACATTGAGTTTTAGGAAGCGAGAGAAGAAGGAGGATATGGTTGATAGACACTCCGGGATTCTGGACAAGAGAGAGGTGACATCTGGGCCAGAGAGATAGATCTGAGTGTCATCAGTGTACAGGTGATACTGGAAGCCATGGGGCTTTATGAGTTGTCCCAGATCAAGGCTATAGATTGAAAAGAGGAGAAGGGAGAGGCCCCAGGAAAAAGCCTTGAGGGACCCCAACAGAGAGGGGATGGGGCGAGGAGGTCGTGTGGGAGTGGGAGACGTTAAATGTGCGGTTGGAAAGATAGGAAGATATTCAAGAGAGGGCAAGGACAGTGATGCCAATGGAAGAGAGGATCTGTAATTGGAGACAGTGGTCGACTGTGTGAAATGGAGAGGACAGGTCTAGAAGGAGTAGGACGGAGAACTGTCTGTTAGCTTTGGTCGTGAGTAAGTCATTAATAATTTTGGTCAGGTCAGTTTCAGTGGAGTGATGGGGGAGGAAGCCGGATTGAAGGCTGTCAAAGAGAGTTTGGATGAGAGGTGGAATGAGAGTACAATGTGGACATGCTTTTCGAGAAGTTTAGAAGCGAACAGGAGCAGGGATATGGACTGGTAGCTGGATGTAAAGGTGGAGTCAAGGGATGGCTTCTTTAAAATAGGTGTAATTGTTGCATGTTTGAAAGCAAAAGGAAAGGTACCAGAAGTCAGTGATAGGTTGAAGAGGTGGGTTAGGGCTGGGATAACTGTGGTGGTGAGGTTGGGGAGAAAGTGGGATGGGATGGGGTCCAGTGCACAAGTGGTGAGGTGCGATCTGGAGAGGAGGTGTGCAAGTTCTCCTTCAGTGATGGAGCAGAGGAGTGTTAGTGGGGGAGGTGAGTGCTCTGGTATACATGGGGTTGTGGTGGTTGAGTAGCAAAGACTTGTCTGATCTGTTCAATCATGTTGGTGAAGTGTGTTGCAAAGTCTTCTGCAGAGATAAGAGAAGTAGGAGGGGGCAGTGGGGGGCAGAGGAGGGAGTTAAATGCGTTGAATAACTGCCTGGGGTGGTGGGACAAAGAGAATATGAGGGTAATGAAGTAATTCTGTTTAGTGGTGGTGAATGCTGACTTGAATATTAAACTTTATTGCTAAAGTCATGTGCAGATTACATGTTCCTAGTGCATTTCCTCTGCCGAAGCACAATAAAAATGCACATGTGTTTTTACTTGCCAATTTTTCTTATTCCCATTAAGTTTATGGGGAAATTCTGCAAATAAATCCCATATTTACTGCAATAGAAATTGACATGTAAGGGCCGCTTCACACTGTGGCATGATCCGGTCCGGTTCTGTCCGGGAGGACCCAGACAGCTGCGGACCGGATCAGCACACAGGACTGGGGGGTTATTATGCCCTCCGGTCCTGTGTGCAGCGCGCGCAGCTGCAGCCGCTGACAGGTCAGGACCACGGCGCCCGCGGTCCTGACTTGTCAGCAGCGGGAACTGCGTGCGCTGCACACCGGACTGAAGGGCAAAATAGCCCCCCAGTCCTGTGTGCTGATACGGTCCGCAGCTGTCTGGGTCCTCCAGGACAGAACCGGACCGGATCATGCCGCAGTGTGAAGCGGCCCTAATGACCACTTTACACGCGGCTACAGGTAACAGATTTTCCACAGGTAACTTACTGGTTGCAGTGAAATCATGGAGACATTATTCCATTTTTACACAGCAACAAGATAGAACCATGTCTCCATGATTTCACTGCAACCAGTAAGCTACCTGTGGAAAACCTGTTACCTGTAGCTGCGTGTAAAGGTATAAAGGTACCATTAGAGATTTCAAAATTGTTTCCGCAGCGTTACAAAAAAAAAAAGAGGGCACGGATAAATACAATAGTAGTCTGCAATTAATGAGTACCGTACAGAATTTCTATTATTGCTACAAATGCAAAAAACAGGAGCTGCTTAATTAAAACGTTTTGTCCACCAGAGACAAGCTGACCTCATTGGATAGATCCTAACTCTTAACTTACCTCTCTGTGACTTTTCAGGCATCAAATGAATTCAGTAGGAGACATGATCCAGTGTAGTGTTAATTAAAATGTGTTTATAAAAGATGGGTACATAAGGGTGCATGGCCGACAGGGACGTCACATCCTCCCAATGCAGTAAATATAGAAGTAGACCTCCGCTTCTATAGTAGTTAAAGGGGTTGTCCACTGCTTGGACTAACTTTCTCATTGCACATGTGCGCCTCCACAAAAAAACCTAAGCCTATACTCACCTGTGGTGCCAGCGCATTTTTTTTAGCAAGTCGTGTTCCAAGGGTCTGTGTGAAATTGTTATTACACGCGAGCTCTGGAACCAGTCAGCGCCTGCTTCCTTCTCCCTGCCTTCGGATACCGGAGTGCTCAACAGAAAATGGGTGCTCCCTTCCTGTTGAGTTCACTGAAAGTGGGGAAAAGGAAGCCGGTGCTGACTGGTTCCAGAGCTCGCGTGTAATAATAATAATAAACTTCTGATATCGCTAGAACTGCACTTAGTTATTTTTATGGGGGCGAACATGGTGGATAACAAGGGATATCCAAGTAGTGGACAACCCCTTTAATTACAAAATTTAAATGTATAAAAGACGAAAACAAATATTATTTGAAAAAAGCAATTGGCTTAATAATATTTGTAATTCTACTTAACATTTTCTCCCATTTAAGAACCATGGAGATCTCACTGCTGAGAACGTGAACCAGAGTATTTTGGAGATGCTGATAGCTGCTCCGGACACCATGTCTGTCTCTTTGTACTTCATGTTTATCCTGATCGCTCAACATCCAAAGATCGAAGAGATGATAATAAATGAGATCAACACAGTGATTGGTAAATATCACACGGACAAGAGCATTTCTGGGATGTTGCAGAATAGAAAACTAGTGTATCGGAAATTTTTTATTACTTTGGATGTGCAGTGATAAAATGACCCTTTAAATAGGTTGTCTTAAGGCCCTGTCACACATTACGAGATCGCTAACGAAATCGCTGTAGTGTCACAGATTTTGTGATGCAACAGCGATTCCGTTAGAAATGTCATTCTGTGTGACACCCACCAATGATCTGGCACCTGCTGTGAGATCGTTGATCGTTACAAATAACCCAGAGCAGTATGTATGTCATTGCGCCCCCGCTTTGAGTGCTACATCGTTGCGTTTGACAGGGACAATGACCAATGATCTCAATGCTACGCTATGGAGTGACAATTCCCAATGACCTCAGTATAATTCTGGATCGCTGGTGCGTCATTTTCACATCGCTGGTGAGATTCCTGTTTGACATCTTACCAGCAATGTGAAAAATTATGCACCAGTGATCTCTGCACATCGTTATCGTTATCAGGATCGCTGGTGTGTCGTTATGTGTGACTGGGCCTTTAATATAAACACTGGTAACATATTGCTATTGCACGTAATCTAACTCATGTAACTCCTATAAATTGTAGTATGGCAGCAGCACAAGAATATTAAGATCAAATTTTGTCATGTCTGTGCAGTCACTTGGTTGGCCAGTGACTATACAATGAGGTAACTATATGGTCTTTGAAGAAAGAAGCAGCAACAAGAGATAAAGCTACCGATGTCGTTGCAACGTCACAGGTTTTGTGACATTGCAGCGACGTCTCTGCATGTGACATGCCGCATCGATCAGCTTGCTGATCACTGCAGAATGGCCAGGACCATTTTTCGGTCGTTGGTCTCCCGCTGGCACACAGGCATCGACATGTGTGACGGGGCAACGACCAGCGATCCCCAGTCTGCGCCCGAGACCCTGACCAATCATAAAAACCATCGGGTGTCGATGTAGTACTGGGTGTTCGCTGGGGAGTCTTCCTGTCTGAGAGCTCACCAGCGATCACTTAGCGATGTGCCAGCGATCCCGATCGTTGGTCGGGTCGCTGGCACATCATTATGTGTAACCCCGCCTTTACGCTGCCAATCGCAGCATGATCCAAATATTTTCTCATGCCAAATCGGCATTGGAAAGATTGTGCTGGTCGGCAGTGCCCCATAGACTAACATTGGTCTGAGAGCTATCTGATAAAGCATTGGATAGCACTAGTGGTACGTTTGTGGGAGCGCAACCTTAATATGTGAATCAGTAAAAACCCATCCACAGAAGTCTAGTACTTGTATCATTGTTACACTCAAGAGACACATGGGAACATTCCTAGTGCTTCTGCCATTCATTTTAGCAATAGATGAGGGTCGTAGTATTCATATCTGTCTGATAAATATGTTACTAATGTCTATACTGAGATACAGTTAGTACAACACACCAAAGGTAAAAAGAAAGTTTCAAGAAAATAACTACCGTAATTCAACGTGCTGACATCTATAATGGTCCATTTACACGCGGCCACAGGAAGGTAGGAACAGGCAGGCATTGGACACAATTGTGCCTGTTGCCTTGAAAAGACCACAATGTGGCAGCGTGTAATTCAGGACTTTCCTTCCTTCAGGGAAGACACAGGAAGGAAAGTCCTGAATTACACGCAGCCACATCGTGGTCTTTTCAAGGCAACAGGCACAATTGTGTCCGATGCCTGCCTGTTCCTACCTTCCTGTGGCCGCGTGTAAATGGACCATAATGGTACATTTACACGCAGCCACAGGAAGGTAGACACCGCCAGGCATCGGACACAATTGTGCCTGTTGCCATGAAAACACCACGATATGGCGGCGTGTAATTCAGGCATTTCCCTCCTGTGTCTTCTGCAAGACACAGGAGGGAAATGCCTGAATTACACGCCGCCACATCGTGGTGTTTTCATGGCAACAGGCACAATTGTGTCCGATGCCTGGCGGTGTCTACCTTCCTGTGGCTGCGTGTAAATGTACCATAAGATAATGTGGGGCAAAGGTATAATAATGTTTATTGTAAGTACTAGTATACTGCAATCTTTAGTCATATCCATGTCTATTCATAAACATTTTAATTGACAATCAAAGATGAATGAAACTATGTACAGATATTTTATGTGCACTTTTTGTTAAAGGGAACCTGTTATTCATGCTGCTCAAACAGAAGGCACAAATAAGACATTGGTTTCATGATTGCAGCCAAAAATGTTTTACTCTGAAATGCTGCAAAATCTCATAGTGAACATGCCTTGAAAAGCCGAGGACTAAGTGTCTCAACTGACTATTCGGAGGAAGGTCACTGGCCAGCTTCACCCACCTCTATCCCCTTTATCACACATACAGAGGGAGACAGTGGCGTAACTAGGGTCCGGTGGGCCCGGTGCGAAATTCAGACCTGGGCCCCCCCTCCGCAAGGGCACACATTGGTCGGATGTTTGGGCACCCGTGTAACGTTCAAAGTTCTATAAAGACTCACAAATTGACCCCTCTATGTATTAATGTCCCTCATCCTGCTATATATGGTCCTGCTCCTGGAATATGGCCCTTATAGTGGTATATTATATTCCTCTTTCTGGTATATATGGTCTTCCTCCTCCCACCATGATAGGCGTCCAATTATTATAACGCATCCCATATTACTCCATATATTTCAATATATCCCCATAGTCATCTATGTATTATAATGCATCCAATTGTCCCCCATTCATAAGGTAGCCCCAAGTCATCCAATTATTATATTGCACCCCTACTATCCTACATATAGTACCCGCATAGACCTCTATATAGTATAATACAGCCTCATAGCCACTCCATATAGTATAATGCAGCCTCACAGCCCTCCATATAGATTAATGCAAGCTCAGTTCTCCATGTAGTGCAGCCCCTATAGTACAACCTTATATATGCAGCCTCATAGCTCTCCATTAGTGCAGCCTTATATCTCTCTATATAGTGTGTTATATATGCAGCCCCACAGAGATCTGAAAAATAGGATTAGTGACAACTGCACAAAACAGTAGACTCACTCCAAAACCCAGTGTCACCCCCCATATTAGCTTATTCCAGTAGTGGAGTCTTCTGCTCTCCTCCTCTGTCCCCCGCTCTTCATCTCTGTGCCCCACTCTCCACCTCCTCCTGTCTCCTCTGCTCTCCTCCTCCTCTGTTCCCCATTCTCCTGTGTCCCACGCTCTCCTCCTCCTCTGCCCCCCCTCCCCGTTCTCCTCTGTATCCGCTCTCCTACTCCTCTGTCCCTGGTTCTCCTGTGTCTCCCTCTCTCCTCCTCCTCTGTCCCCCGTTCTCCTGTGTCCCCTGCTCTCCTCCTCCTGTGTCCTCCATTCTCCTGTGTCTCCCACTCTCCTCCTCCTCTGTCCCCAGTTCTCCTGTGATCCCCACTCTCCTCCTCCCCTGTCCCCAGTTCTCCTGTGATCCCCACTCTCTTCCTCCTGTGTCCCCGCTCTCCTGTGTCCCTCACTCTCCTCCGTCCTCCATCTCCTCCATCCCCCGTCCTCCTGTGTCCCCTGCTCTCCTCCTCCTCTGCCCCCCCCGGTCTCCCCTGTCCGCGCTCTCCTCCTCCTCTGTCCCCTGTTCTCCTGTGTCTCCCTCTCTCCTCCTCCTCTGTCCCCCGTTCTCCTGTGTTCCCTGCTCTCCTCCTCCTCTGTCCTGCATTCTCCTGTGTCTCCCACTCTCCTCCTCCTCTGTCCCCAGTTCACCTGTGATCCCCACTCTCTTCCTCCTGTGTTCCCGCTTTCCTGTGTCCCTCACTCTCCTCCTCCATCCCCTGTGTCCCCGACTCTCCTCCTCCTCTGTCCCCAGTTTGCCTGTGGTCCCCACTTTCTTCCTCCTGTGTTTCCGCTCTCCTTTGTCCCTCACTCTCCTCTACCCCCCTGTGTCCCCCACTCTCCTCCCCCTCTGTCCCCAGTTCTCCTGTGTCTCCCTCTCTCCTCCTTCTCTGTCCCCCGTTCTCCTGTGTTCCCTGCTCTCCTCCTCCTCTGTCCTCCATTCTCCTGTGTCTCCCACTCTCCTCCTCCTCTGTCCCCAGTTCTCCTGTGATCCCCACTCTCTTCCTCCTGTGTTCCCGCTCTCCTGTGTCCCTCACTCTCCTCCTCCATCCCCCTGTGTCCCCCACTCTCCTCCTCCTCTGTCCCCAGTTCTCCTGTGATCCTCACTCTCTTCCTCCTGTGTTTCCGCTCTCCTGTGTCCCTCACTCTCCTCCTCCGTCCCCGTGTCCCCGGTCTCCTCCTCCTCTGTCCCCCGTTCTCCTGTGTCCTCTGCTCTCCTCCTCCTCTGCCCCCCGTTCTCCTGTGTCCCCTGCTCTCCTCCTCTGTCCCCCGCTCTCCTCCTCTGTCCTCCATTCTCCTGTGTCTCCCACTCTCCTCCTCCTCTGTCCCCAGTTCTCCTGTGATCCCCACTCTCTTCCTCCATCCCCTGTGTCCCTCACTCTCCTCCTCCTCTGTCCCCAGTTCTCCTGTGATCCCCACTCTCTTCCTCCATCCCCCTGTGTCCCTCACTCTCCTCCTCCTCTGTCCCCAGTTCTCCTGTGATCCCCACTCTCTTCCTTCATCCCCCTGTGTCCCTCACTCTCCTCCTCCTCTGTCCCCAGTTCTCCTGTGGTCCCCATTCTCTTCCTCCATCCCCCTATGTCCCTCACTCTCCTCCTCCTCTATCCCCCATCCTCCTGTGTCTCCCGCTCTCCTCCTCCTCTGCCCTCCGTTCTCCTCTGTCCCCCGGCACTTTCCTCCTCTCACCTCTCTTCTTCTCTTCTGTGACTCCAGTATTCAGCAGCAGCGTGTCCTCACTTCCTGGATGAGAGGCCAGGACTAGACACACGGCGGGAGACTGAGGAGGCTGCCGCCAGACTCTCCGGACCTCCAGAAGCTCAGGGCTCCGTCCTGTGATACAGCACGTGACGCAGCAGCTGCGGGAGTTTCAAAGCTGCCGCGCCGCCGAGCCTTCCTGTCCTCAGGCAGCCGGCATAATTCGCCTGGGGACCGGCAGAGCGGCAGAGAGACATGGATGTGCGTCCTAGGTATGCACATCCATGTAAAGCAGGCGCAGGGTCGCAGGGGTCGGCGGGCGCTGGGCCCCTGTACTTCCGGGCCCAGTCGCACTTGCGACCTCTGCGACCATGGGTGGTACGCCACTGGAGGGAGACGTGTTTTAGCTGAAGCAGCGGTCATCTGGACAGCATGAATCCTTTATACTATAAAGGCATCCTATATTATGTGCAGTGCTTGTTAATTCAGATTGTGGCCCATATTCACACGCGTACATACTGTATATATCAGGGTTGCACAACCTTAAATGGTCCAGGGGCCATATTATTATATTGAACGACCTTCAAGGGCAATATTAGTGAATTATTACCTACTGAGAGGTTTATGGCATGTGAAACGCATATGCTATAAGTGTCTAACAGATGCAGGTTCCACTACCAGGATGCACACATATTCTGAGAATGGGGAAGGTCTTCTCCCCAATCCATACTCTGGTGAAGAGGCGATTCTGCAGACATGTAACTATCTACATTGAAGACTTTATGGGTTGTTGAAGAATTCTGAAAGTTGAATTCACAGGCAGCCATCATTTTTACTCACATACAGTTGTGGCCAAAAGTATTGACACCCCTGCAATTCTGTCAGATAATACTCAGTTTCTTCCTGAAAATGATTGCAATCACAAATTCTTTGGTATTATTATCTTCATTTAATTTGTCTTCAATTAAAAAACACAAAAGAGAATGAAGCAAAAAGCAAAACATTGATCATTTCACACAAAACTCCAAAAATGGGCTAGACTAAAGTATTGGCACCCTCAGCCTAATACTTGGTTGCACAACCTTTAGCCAAAATAACTGCGATCAACCGATTCCGGTAACCATCAATGAGTTTCTTACAATGCTCTGCTGGAATTTTAGACCATTCTTCTTCGGCAAACTGCTCCAGGTCCCTGATATTTGAAGGGTGCCTTCTCCAAACTGCCATTTTTAGATCTTTCCACAGGTGTTCTATGGGATTCAGGTCTGGACTCATTGCTGGCCACCTTAGAAGTCTCCAGTGCTTTCTCTCAAACCATTTTCTAGTGCTTTTTCAAGTGTGTTTTGGGTCATTGTCCTGCTGGAAGACCCAAAACCTCTGAGGGAGACCCACCTTTCTCACACTGGGCCCTACATTATGCTGCAAAATTTGTTGGTAGTCTTCAGACTTCATAATGCCATGCACACGGTCAAGCAGTCCAGTGCCAAAGGCAGCAAAGCAACCCCAAAACATGAGGGAACCTCCGCCATGTTTGACTGTAGGGACCATGTTCTTTTCTTTGAATGACTCTTTTTTTCTCCTGTAAACTGTATGTTGATGCCTTTGCCCAGAAAGCTCTACTTTTGTCTCATCTGACCAGAAAACATTCTTCCAAAATGCTTTAGGCTTTCTCAGGTAAATTTTGGCAAACTCCAGCCTGGCTTTTTTATGTCTCGGGGAAGAAGTGGGGTCTTCTTGGGTATCCTACCATAAAGTCCTTTTTCATTCAGACGTCGACGGATAGTAGGGGTTGACACTGTTGTACCCTCGGACTGCAGGGCAGCTTGAACTTGTTTGGATGTTAGTCGAGGTTCTTTGTCCACCATCCGCACAATCTTGCGTTGAAATCTCTCGTCAGTTTTTCTTTTCCGTCCACATGTAGGGAGCTTAGACATGGGCTTTAAACTTCTTGATGACACTGTGCACGGTAGACACAGGAACATTCAGGTCTTTGGAGATGGACTTGTAGCCTTGAGATTGCTCATGCTTCCTCACAATTTGGTTTCTCAAGTCCTCAGACAGTTCTTTGGTCTTCTTTCTTTTCTCCATGCTCAATGTGGTACACACAAGGACACAGAACAGAGGTTGAGTCAACTTTAATTCATGTCAACTGGCTGCAAGTGTGATTTAGTTATTGCCAACACCTGTTAGATGCCACAGGTAAGTTACAGGTGCTGTTAATTACACAAATTAGAGAAGCATCACATAATTTTTCTAACAGTGCCAATACTTTTGTCCACCCCCTTTTTTATGTTTGGTGTGGAATTAGATCCAATTTGGCTTTATGACAATTCTTTTTGTGTTTTTTCATTGAAAACAAATTAAATAAAGATAATAATACCAAAGAATTTGTGATTGCAATCATTTTCAGGAAGAAACTGAGTATTATCTGACAGAATTGCAGGGGTGTCAATACTTTTGGCCACAACTGTATGCTTTACTTGAGTGTTGAAGAGGGGTCAAAGTACATGTGTCTCGTTATGTATGGAGTATCCAGATATGGTACACAGAGCTCTACTTGTACCTGCCCTGCCCACATATCTCGTTTTGTATGGAGTATCCAGATATGGTACACAGGTCTCTACTTGTACCTGCCCTGCCCTCATGTCTCGTTATGCATGGAGTATCCAGATATGGTACACAGGGCTCTACTTGTACCTGCCCTGCCCACATATCTTGTTATGTGTGGAATATCTAGATATGGTACACAGGGCTCTACTTGTACCTGCCCTGCCCACATATATCGTTATGTATGGAGTATACAGATATGGCACACAGAGCTCTACTTGTACCTGCCCTGCCCACATATCTCGTTTTGTATGGAGTATCCAGATATGGTACACAGGGCTCTACTTGTACCTGCCCTGCCCACATATCTCATTATTTATGGAGTATCCAGATATGGTACACAGGGCTTTACTTGTACCTGCCTTGCCCACGTGTCTCGTTATGTATGGAGTATCCAGATATAGTACACAGGGCTCTACCTGTGCCTGCTCTGCCCACGTGTCTTGTTGTGTATGAAGTATCCAGATATGGTACACAGGGCTCTATTTGTACATAGCCTGCCCACATGTCTTATTATGTATGGAGTATCCAGATATAGTACACAGGGTTTTACTTGTACCTGCCCATTCCTTTTCCTGAGCAGTGTGCTACTCTTCTTCGTTTGATGTATAAACTACTTTATATAAAAGGATAGACTACACAAATGCCATGGAGGGCCACTTTTGGCCCCTGGCTGCAGATTGTGCACCCTGATGGATATATACTGTATATATAATGTATGTTTATGACTTTGTCCATCCTGATGACTATAAAGAGCCCGGAGAGGGTAAATATGTCACATTACATCTGTCTGACGTTTTACACAATAGGCAATAGATGATTTTGGCTCCACAACTCTTCAATGTCAAATGGCTGCCCTGATTCTTGTTGTGCTTGTGGCAACATATTATATAAAAAATAATGATTAGTTTGTGAAATAAAGGCCTTTAAATGACATTGCAAAACTCAAGTCACATACGGTCTCACAACAACAGAAGGTTCTTATTAACATCTATGTATACTGCTATGTGGAAAAATGCAATTAATAATAATAATAAAAAATAAATATTTATATAGCGCCAACATATTCCGCAGCTCTTTACAATACAGTGATATACAAACGGTCATAGGTAACAATGAAAAATATACAATACAGTAACCAGAGAATCGATGTAAAAAGTACAATAAATAAAGCAGAGAAACAATGTAAAAAATACAGTACAGTAATTAGATAAAATACAATAAGCATAGAATCAGTGTAAAAAGTACAATACAGTAATTAAAACAAAAATAAGGGTGACCCTGCTCAAAAAAGCTTACAATCTACAACGAGATGGGGTTAGACAAAGTACAGGGGCTTATTACAGGGATGGTCCAGGCATCTTGGGGAAGTGGGGGATAGAAATGAATGGTCACCAGACAATCTGTGTAGAGCTTTTGGGTTTGGTGGAGTTTGAAGAAGAGTTATGACCAGAGAGATAGTGAGTGTGCTATATACAGCACAAAGGACTTCTATTAGGGAGCATGATAGGCCGCCTTTAAAGAATGTGTTTTTAGGGAGTGTCTAAAGCTATGCAAATTGTAGATAGTCCTGATTTCTTGGGGTAGGGCATTCCTGAGAATTGGTGCAGCTTGGAAGAAATCCTGGAGCCAGGAGTGGGAGGATCGGATTAGTGCAGATGTTAGGCAAAGGTCATTTGTAGAACGTAGAGAAAGGGCAGGGTGATAGACAGAGATGAGGGAGGTGATGTAGGGAGGTCCTGCACTGTTAAGAGCTTTATGGGTGAGAACAAGCAGTTTGAAATGGACCCTGTAGTGTACGGGCAGCCAGTGCAATGACTGGCACAGAGTGGAGGCATCTGAGTAACAATCGGCTAGGTAGCTGATCTTAGCTGCTGCATTAAGGATAGACTGGAGAGGGAAAAGTTTAGAGAGGGGGAGGCCGATTAATAGAGAATTGCAGTAGTCAAGGCAGGAATGGATTAGGGCCACAGTGAGAGTTTTTGTTGATTTCATGGTGAGAAAGGGGCAGACTCTAGAAATGTTCCTCAGGTGCAAGCGACAAGAGCCGACGAGAAATTATATATAGGAGGTGAGGGAGATATCAGTGTCAAACATAACACCCAGACATCGAGCCTGCTGCCTAGGCGTTATAGTGGAGCCGCACACTGAGAGGGAGATATCAGATTTAGGGAGGTTAGTGGAGGGCAGGAGTAGAAGAAGTTCAGTTTTGCAAGGGTTGAGTTTCAGGTATAGAGTGGACATGATATTGGAAACTGCAGCTAGACAGGCATTGGAGTTCTATAATACAGCAGGGAAATACAGGGTAAGGTCAGGGCTGAAATATATAATTGTGTGTCATCAGCATAGAGATGGTGCTGGAAACCAAATCTACTGATGGTCTGTCTAATCGGAGCCATGTAGAGAGAGAAGAGTGCCAAGGACTGAACCCTGAGGGACCCCAATAGTGAGAGGAAGAGGGGAGGAAGTGGAGCCAGTGAATGATACACTGAAAGAATGGTCAGAAAGATAGGAAGAGAACCAGGAGAAAGCGATGTCCTTTATGCCGATGGAGTGCTGCATAGAGAGTAGGAGATGGTGGTCAACAGTGTCAAAAGCTGCAGAGAGGTCAAGAAGAATAAGCAGTGAGTGTTCACCATTACGTTTTGCCGTCAGAAAGTCATTAGTCACTTTAATGAGGACAGTTTCTGTAGAATGTAGGGGGTGGAAACCAGATTGTAATGTATCTAGAAGAGAGTGAGTGGAGAGGTAACGGGTGAGGCGGGTGTAGACCAGGAGCTCCAGGAGTTTAGAGATGAAGGGGAAATTGAAGACTGGTCTGTAGTTGTTTGTGCAAGATGGGTCAAGAGAAGTTTTCTTTAGTAATGGAGTAATGATAGAATGTTTGAAGGAGGAGGGGAAGATTAAAGATTTTGGTTAGGTGAGTAGCGACGACCGAGAGAGGGACTGGAGTAGGTGTGAGGGAATGGGGTCAGTGATGTATATAGTGGGATGAGAGGAAGAGAGGAGCTTGGAGGGGCTATTATATATTTTGAGATGTAAATCATAGCAAATATAGATTTACACACTAACAATACTGTGTTTGCAATCATAGAAAATCTCATTGGCTATGACATCTGGTTTGAACTAATTGGAAACATTTCTTGTTATACACTATGGAGTGAGGATATGAATCAGATTAGAAACAGACACACAAAAATCACTGGAAAGAATATAGTAAATTATTGCTAAATATTTTCTTGTAATTGCAGGTGATCGGGAAGTAATGAGTGGTGATTTGCAAAAACTTAAGGTTATAGAGAATTTCATCTATGAGAGCATGAGGTACCAGCCCGTGGTAGACCTGGTCATGCGCAAAGCTCTGGAGGATGATGTCATAGATGGGTATTATGTTAAGAAAGGCACCAATATCATCTTGAATCTTGGACGTATGCACAGAGTTGAATATTTTCCAAAGCCAAATGAATTCAACCTTGACAATTTTGAGAAAACGGTACGTACCTTAAATGATGATAATGAATTGAAAAAATTGGCATTTTCATGGTTTGGTCCAGTAATATTTGGACAATGACTGAATCTTTGTGATTTGAGCTCTGTATGCCATTATTTTTTTAATTTATAATGAAAGAGCTGAGATGCATTTGAAATGCAGACTTTCAGGTTTCATTTATTGGGTTAAAAAAATATCCCTTGAAACGTTTAAAAATACCATACTTTTTGTAAAGTCTCCTCGTTACAAGAGTTGAGTAACTAGAAGGAATACAGAGTGCACATAGGGTCTTATCCAAGATAAAGGGAATATTCGTAAGAGATAATTAAGATTCAATAGCCTATTATGGCTGTGTGAGACACAACCACTGTAAATAGCATTGGCGACTGTAAGCCCCAAAGTGATGATCCTTTGTTAGGTGAAGAGAATGGGGCATCAGACTGTACTGCTCGCCTGTCAGAATGATGTACCAGAGGAATCCATGTAGATGTAATCAGGGCTTCCGCCAGGGCATGACTGCTCTGACAGCTGTGAGGGGCCAAAAGAGATTGACAGGAAAGGGGGCCCAGAGGAGAGCTGAGGGGGTGGGCCCCAATCTCCTCTGGGCCATGCCCCCTCACTTCTTCTGTGGGCTCACTCCAGTCAATCTCATTTGGGCCTCGCCCGCTCAACTCTTCTGCAGGCCCTCTCGATTCAATCTCTTCTGGGCCCCGCCCCATCACCTCTTCTGCTGGCCATCGGAAATCACTGCACTGTGCGAGCAGAATGTGAAAGATGGAGCTGCTGCAGCTGCTTGTGGTGAGTATTGTGTGTGTGGCTGTCTGTGGGTGTGTGTGGCTGTATCTGTGTGTGTGTGTGTGGTTGTGTCTGTGTGTAGCTGTGTGTGGGGCTGTCTTTGTGTGGCTATCTGTCTGTCTCTACTCAGCACTATACTGTATATTCAGGTCCACAATACATTCTGTATTACAGTGTCTGTATATACTGTATGTGTATAGTGTGGACCTGTATATACAGTATAGTGCTGTGTATACACGGTAAAGAGCTAGCAGCAGTGTTTAATGTGCATACAGCCAGCAGTCTCTCACTAATGTGTATATGGCTGGCAGTCTATGATGTGTATACAGATGGCAGTCTCTAAAGTGAGTAAGGCCGGCAGTCTCTATTATGTGTACAGCCCACAGGCATCTCCATTGTGTATACAGCCCGCAAGCGTCTCCATTGTGTATATGGCCTGCAAGCGTCTTCATTGTGTATACATCCCGCAGCCATCGCCATTGTGTATATAGCCTGCAGCAATGTCTGTTGTATGTTCTCTATTGTGTATACAGCCAGCAGCAGTCTCGATTGTGTATTCTCTGTTGTGTACAGCTAACAGCAATCTCTTTTGTGTATTCAGCCCAAAGCAGTCTCTATTGTGTAATCAGCCCAAAGCAGTCTTTGTGTGTGTATGTAAATATATATTATGTGTGTGTTGGGATGCAGGCGAAGCCTGATTGGAGACTAGGTGGAGTCTCAGGAGGCCCCCAAAATTTTGCCAGTGAGGGGCCCTGAAAGTCCTAGTGGCAGCCTTGGATGTCATAGAGAAGTAGACTTTATTTCTACTCGTTTCATGGTGTTCACACCACTTCCTCAGGAAGTGGTGTGACCACCATGAAACGCGTAGAAATAAAGTCTACTTCTTTATTACTTTTATTTGAACTCCTCTGGTACGTCATTCTGACAGGCTAGCAGTGGAGTCTGATGCCCCATTCTCTTCACCTAACAAAGGATCATTACAAGAACTGTTAATAGTTGGATAAATTAACTTTACCATAAAACAACATGCTGGTTTTTCATAGTTTGTAGAGAGTCCGTTGCAGGCAATTACTACTTAAAGTCTGGAAGGCATGGACATTACCAAACCTTTTATGTTTCTTTGCCAGACCTTTACTTCAGCTGACATCAGTTGTTGCTTGTTTTTGGGTCTTTCTGCCTTATGTTTTGTCATAAGCATGTGAAATGCATGTTTGCTTGAGTTGAGATCTGGTGATTGGCTTGGCCATTCCAGAATATTCCACTTGTTTGCCTTAAAAACCCCTGGGTTGCTTTTACAGTATGTTTTGGGTCATCTTCAATCTATACTGTGAAGTGCCGTCCAATCAACCGTGCTCCATTTGGTTGAATCTGAGCAGAAAGTATCGCCCTGTACATTTCAGAATTCATTGAGCTGCTTCTATATTGAGTCATATCATCAATAAACACTAGTGACCCAGGGCCATTGGAAGCCATATTTAGCCAGCCATCACACTGTCTCTACCATGTTTTAAAGAGGATGTGGTGCACTTTAGGTCATGAGCTGTTCCACACATTCTCCATACTTTCTTCTTCCCATCATTCTATTACAGGTTGATCTTAGTTTAATCAAAGAATGCTTTTCCAGAACTGGCTGACTTCTTTAGATGTTTTTTTTGCAAACTCTAATCTGGCCTCTGTTTTTAAGGCTGATTAATGTCTTGCACTTTTTGGTGAACCCTTTGTATTTGCTCTCATGAAGTCCCCTCTTTATGGTAGATTTAGATAATGAATCACCTTCCTGAAGAGTGTTCACTTGCGTGGAGTTGTAAAAGGGTTTTCTTTACCATGGAAAGGATTCTGCGATCTACCACTGTTATCTTTTCTGGACATCCAGGTCTTTTTGAGTTCCCACACTCACTAGTGCGCTCTTTTTTTTTTTGCAGAATGTTCTGAACTGTTGATTTGACCACTCCTAAGATTTCTGCTGTCTCTGATGGATTTCTTCTTATTTGACCACATGTTGTGGGTTCACAGCAAAAGCTTCCAAATGCAAATGTCACATCTAGAACTAGCTCCAGACCTTTTAACTACTTAATACATGAAGGATAAATGAAGGAATAACCTACAGAACCCATTAAAGAGCTTTTGAAATAATTGTAGAATTACCTTTGGTCCCTTGAAAAAGAGAAAAAGAGGCAGCTGTACATTAAAGAACTTTTATTCCCAAACTATTCTTTCAATTAAGATGTGAATACCCTAAAACTAAAGCTGAGAGTCTGTACTTTAAACTCATATTGGTTACATAACTTTAACTTCAATGTGTTTTGATTAACAACTAATATGCCAAAACTTTGATCACTGTCCAAATATTTCTGGACCTAGCTGTATATTGCTAATCTAAAAACAATAGTTTCTCAATGTATGAAAATGGCATTAAAAGGATTTTTTCACTAAATACATTGATCAACTACACTCAGGATAGGTGATTAATGTATCATTGGTATGAATCTGACCACTGGGACCCCCCACCATTCACATAAATGGAGGTCTTAAAGCACCACACCAGGGTGTTTTTTTTAGTGCTGGAGTGGTGCTTTTAACCTAAGGTGCCTGCTCCCAGTGGGGTAACTTGAAGCTCATAGGCCACAGTGCAAATGCTCCAAAGGAACCCCAATTATTGCAAATTTTTAATAACAATAGTCTTTTTCCATAGGCCAAAAGGACTTTTGGGGTTCCTTAGGATTCAGGGCCTGGGGGTGCCACTCCTGCACCTGTTATAGTTACCCCCCTGTGTGCTCCTAGTAATATACTCACCCTTTGTTGTTTTCATTCTTTTTGGTGACACTCCAGTCCCGCGGTGACATCTTGTGATTGTAGCTTCTGTCTGGCCGGAAGTCAGATATGACATCAAAATTCTCAATTCAAGTCTAGGAGAGCCAGAACAAGGCTCTAATAAATTTGCATTGAGTTGTGGCCTCCGACTTTCTCCATGAAAGCAGCTGGCAGGTCACAAACTGGAGAAGATGGATGTTAGCGGCATGGACAACAAATGAAAACACCAGAGGGTGAGAACAAACGTTTGGGCAGGGGGACTTAGATTTAAAGAACTACTCCAGTGACTAAATAAAAAAACACACTGAAGTGGGGCATTAAAATGCCCTGAGTGTTTTGGGCATTAGTAGGCTGTGACCACCGCTCTATTCACTCATATAGGACTCATGAAGATAACTATTCCCACACTCCAAAAGAAGTGAATAAAGCAGGGGTCATTGTCTCATTTCTACAGGGGATTTTGACCCCCTATATAGCAATCATACATTTATTTCCTATCCTGTATATAGGTGATAAATATATTTTGTGGGAAAAACACTAGAGTTAGTGGGGAAAACCCTTTATTTTTACAATTCAATTTATTATTTTTAATTCAAAGAACTGTTCTTTAATTTGGTATCTAAGGTGAATTATTTTTTATATTCTTCTGTATTTTTCTGAAGTTATTAATTTATTCACCATATTTATGAAGCCAAAGACATAATATATGTTTTCAATTGTAAAACCAAACTAGAAACAGTGGTAAAAACCAAGCAAAACCAGAGGAAAAACGGAGCAAAACCCCAGGAAAAACAGAGCAAAACCTTACACAGACACACAGGAAAACGCCTGTCGGAGGATTTGGTTATAATCATCTCAATCATCTTTTTGGTGCTGAAAAAACGCAGCAAAAACACACTGTGAGAACATAGCCTCAGGGGACTTGAGCATGCCATTGTCTGATCGCTTTTGCTGTACAGCACAAATGATATCTTTAAATCACAAATGAAGCCACATAACAGGACAGAAATCACCAAGGACGTGCCAGTATGTCATTGGTCGTGAAGGGGTTAAAATGAGCTCTAAAGGTAGATTCTCGGGGAGACTTAGGCCGGCCCATAGATCTTAGCACTTCATTTTGGGAATATAAATCTCTCTGGAATAAAACATCAGATTGCAGATCTCAAGATATAATTTTATTCAATTTTCTACAACCTGCGTGCCCTCAAAGACAGTTTAGAATACTGAGAGATTCCCTTTAAAGGGGTTATCCAGGATTCAGGCAAAAAAAATGTGCCTAAGCACTAACAGGCAGTAGCTGCGACTTACCTGCCTGTTGTGCCCGGCACTGTTCACCGCCGACATGGAGCACTCTGGGACCGCTCCTACCTTTGATTTTGCCGCTTCCGCTGACGTCACATCAAGAGAGGGGTGGCTTCTCCCCTCTGTCGACAGGCATCATAGCAGACGTCATACTGATTGACAGCTGGCTCCCAAAATCAGGAAGCGAGGAGGCAGCTGTCAATCAGCATGTACCGCCCCTACCACAGAGCAGAAAAGCCGCTGCGGCGGGAATGAACGGCGCCAGGTGCAAAAGGTGGGTAGGCGGCGGCTACCTACCTGTTAGTGCTTAGGCACATTTTTTTTATAACAATCCTGGATAACTTCTTTAATGCTATTTATCTGTAGGTTAACCCCATATCTGCAGATAAATAATATTTTTGGACATTATAATTTCCTTTAACAGTGTCCTATCTCCAAATATCATCTGAATATACTCTGCGGTGTTGAATATGCTGCACTATTTGAACTCAACCTGAATTATTAAGCAGAAAAATATCAGTGTTTTCCTGAACTACACTGCAAAATCCAATCAATTACAATCCATTTAAAAAAGAGTTAAGAGCACTGTTTTACTTGATTCTAATTTTCTGATTCATTTTAGCTATAGTGCCGCCAGGTATACAGTAATATTACACTAAGCCAACTTTGGTTTTGGGAGCGATATAGTGGGCTTAAACCTTGTAGGAGAATTTTAGAGATGCCCTTTCAAAAAGTGCATCTGTATCATGACGGTGACATTTTAGGTTGGAAATACTCATTGGGGACTCATATGCTATGGCTGGTTTCAATTGTTGCAATATCCTCTCAAATAATCCCGATGATAACTGCATGTTGTTATGAGTATTGAGTTTAGTGAGTAATATAGAACGAGGGCATATTAATATGAGAACACAGGGGAATACTACTGCACAGAATACTGATCAAAAACAAAACGTCTCTGTGCATCATATAGTATTTTAGATATAGAACAGATTTTTCATTAGGATAAAATGCACATACCTCATCTCATATAGACTGCTAACAGCATTAATATGTATAGAATAAAATATTGAACATGTCACCAATTTTCTAAGTAAATATATTACTAAAGGTGCTATTGACATGAATTTCTGACCTCATGTCGGTCACAAGTAGGGATGGGCAAACCCAAACCTGTAAAGTTCAGGGTCCGTACTGAACACCTAGTGTTCAGGCACAGACCCCGAACGCAGACTTCCCTGGGTAGTCCATAATACAGTTCAGGTTCGGACAGTCTGTAAATAGAAAATAGTGATTAAGCAGCATCATTATACTTTCCGGTGTCCGGACGCTTGTACTTCTGGGCCGCTCATTAACTTCCTGGATATTCACTGCACACGGGCCCAACAGCCAATTAAAGATGCTGTCACAGAGAGTGGGCGTTTGTGTTGTGAATGTATTTCAGGCTGTTTTCAGGTTACTCCAACAGTCAATCACAGATGCCCATTCTCTGTGACAGCATCTGTGATTGGCTGTTGCGCCCCTCACCCACTGACTGCCATGATAGTATTGGAAAAATAAATAAGTAAAAAAATGATGTAGGGCTTCACTGTATTTTTGATTCTCTGCGTAGATAAAGCGGACATCTCTGGATTGCCACCCCCCAGCCGCCTAGCTTTACCTTGTCTGGCAATCAAAATATAGGGAAGCCCATTTTTTTTTAAATTATTTAAATAAATAATTTAAAAAATTCATGGCCTTCCCCTTAATTTTGATTGCCATCCAAAGTAAAACCCAGGCAACTCAGCGTAGTAAGGCCCAAGCATTCAGGGCTCTCTTTCTCTCTTCTACACACGTCTGTTCACAGTGAGTAGCAGGTTCACACTGACAACCGGGTGCCGTGAGAAAGTTCATCCCAGTTCAAAGCAGAGCCACTTCAGCTGTGAACTCAGTTAACCCTGATGAACTGCATCACGGAACTTGGGAAACAGCCGTACAAAGATAGTGGGGCCATACTTCATCAATGTAAACCTCAATGCCACTGGATATCTGAAAATGCTACATGATTCAGATATCCAGTGGCATTGAGGTTTCCATTGATGAAGAATGACCCCACTATCTTTGTACCCCATATACCACAACATACTATCAATTTTTGTGTTCCAACAGTCCTGGAGGGATCTATCCACTGTGGGTTAGTGTCAGATCAATAGCAGTGGTTTTGTTTGTTAACTTCACCATTCACAAAAAAAGTTTGCATGATCACTCATCTGAAGGCAATTGCCTATGCTGTGAAGATATGAGATGTGCAGCATCTGAAACAACGGATACTGGAAGCCTGTGCTAGCATTTCTTCTGCGGTGTTGCTATCAGTGTGTCGAGAGTGGGAGAAGAGGGTTGCATTGACAATCCAACACAAATGGGCAGCACTTTGAACACAAGTTATAAGTGGTCATAAACTTGTAAATAACTCATGAAAGAAGAATGTTAAAACCAAGTACACCATTGTTTTTCTTATGAAATTCTCATTAAGTTTGATGCGTCACATGACCATCTTCTAATTGAAAAAAAATAAAATGGCCGCTATGGTCACCACCCATCTGGAAAAGTTTTCCCCCTCCCATATACTAATGTGCCACAAACAGGAAGTTGATATCACCAACCATTCCCATTTTATTTAGATGCATCCATATCAATGGCCCACCCTGTATACTAATTAATACAGGGAGTTACCGCCAGGCTGCATACTCTCAAATAAGACGTTTCTAAACTTCCTACCTTAATGTTTCCAGGTCCCACATCGCCACTTTCAACCCTTTGGATTTGGTCCCCGGGCTTGTGCAGGAAAATACATAGCTATGGTGATGATGAAAGTGATCTTGGTGACTCTACTGAAGAGATACAAGGTACAGAATCTGCATGGACGGTCCTTGGAGAACATCCACAACAATAATGATTTGTCCATGCATCCTGATGAATCCCAGACCTCATTAGAGATGATGTTCATTCCTCTCCACACAGAACAGCTCACACATTAGCACACAATATATTCATTTATGTCAAGTCTGGAACTCTGAATTGTGACTCATCTAGTCACAGTGTTGTCACAGTGTTGGTCTGTGTTATGTCTGGATTCAACTCTTGCCATTGTATGATGGCTGTCATTGTCAGTGCCATGATCTATTTTGTGTATATTTAACAATATTATTAATAAAATATTCTGTTTATTTTCCATACTGGAACCGTTCATTCAACCATTAAAGAGTGCTCAACCATTTCTCTAAAGTTAGTAGACTTTAATGGAAAGGCCCAGGGGTGGACCCATCACTGGTGCAACCTGTCCGGCTGCACATGAGCCCATGAGGTAAGGGGGGCCATTTCCACCTCTGACACTGATATCAGAGCTGCATTTCAAGAATAGATATATTACACTGCCAAACTGTCTGATACATACAGTACAATGCAATACCAGATAGGGGTATGCAAACAATAAGATGCATAAACGATAGATAGATAGATAGATAGATAGATAGATAGATAGATAGATAGATAGATAGATAACCAGAAAAAATTCACTTCAGCACTCAGTTACTACCAAAAATGTACACATGCTAATAAGCGGTTTGTATATCAGGAAAAAAATTTAAAACTTAAGTTTTTTTTAAAAAACTCAATATTCTTATCTTTTTATTTGCTGGGGTTCTTGGTACATATATTGGCCAATACCTGCTTGCTCATCAACCACTCCACGGTGACCCCAGATCTGATGAGTCCTACGCCGACATCCCTGTCCTCCTTGTCATCCCTATCCCACTTCTAAGTGGGTGGACACCATCTCAACCTCAGACCACCTGGGGGCGATGAGGGTGCTAAGTGCAGCTTTTTTTCTATTTATGATAGATAGATAGATAGATAGATAGATAGATAGATAGATAAAGAGAAAAAAAAGAGAAAAAAAATCAGAGCAGCACAGCTGGTAATCTGGTGCAAAATCGGTTAGGGCAATACTCCCATTTGCATTCGTATATAAAAATATAAGAAAACCGCTGCACTCCAAAAGAGGTTTAGCAAGCCTTTTTTAGGCCATCAGAACATCATGGTGATGTTTCGGTTCTAAGAACCTTCTTCCAGCTCCAGGCTGGTAGAAGGTTCTTAGAACCGAAACGTCACCAAGATGTTCTGATGGCCTAATAAAGGCTTGCTAAACCTCTTTTGGAGTGCTGCGGTTTTCTTATATTTTTAGATAGATAGTTAGATAGATATAGATGGGACCCTACATCATTTTTAAAAATTAACTATTTTTTGCTTAAATACAAGGCTAAACGCCCTTAGTGCCATTTGTAAGGCACAAAAGCATGCAAGTTTATAATATATAGGGCAGTGGGACATTACATAGGCATTTCGCATCGATGTATCAACAGTTGAAACCAGAAGTTTACATACACTATATAAAAAGACCCATATTCATGTTTTTCTCACTATCTGACATGAAATCAGAATACACCTTTCCTGTTTTAGGTCAATTAGAATGACCATAATTATTAATATTTGCCAAATGCCAGAGTAATAAGAGAGAATGTTTTAAGGCATTTTTGTAACTTTCTGCAAAGTTACCAGAGTTCTCAGCCACAGGATTTTCGAGCGACCGTTTTGGCTGTAAACCTTAAAGCAATGTTTAGGGCATTTTAAAGTTCCAAACAGTTACCAAACAAAGTCTACTTCGCCGAATTTTTAGCAAAGTGTTCGGGTTCCTGATCTTGAATCCGAATCAGCCAGGCTCATGCCAAATGTGATATTGGTGAACCTTGCTTGGAAACATTTGCCCATCCCTAGTCTGATTCACACATTCTCTCATAATAGCGGTGAGTGTAAGTCTATTTAATTACACATACATTCCTCGTCTTCACTTGTTTATTCCTTTCTTGTGCTTCATTCTTTTTAAATGCTATGGTCTCTATATAAACTGCATTTCTTTCATTGTCTGTTAATTGGTGTATTTCCTGATGAAGAAGTGAGTTGACACTTTAAAACGCATTGAACAAATCACCTGCATTTCATTATCAAAGTTCCTGGTATTTATACAGCAGCGCAAACCTATTCCACTACTTCGTCCAGGTTCCAACTAAACATGACAAGCATAGGAAGATTTACCCTATATAAGGCATATAATAGACCACGCTGGATGCCCACTCCGACGCATGTTTCGACGTACTTTTATCAGGTCAAAGAAAAACAAAAACTTAAAACTTATCTTTTCTCTAAGTGTTTAGTTGTTATATTCCAGCCTCCTGAGCTGGGTATTTTTACCATTGATAAGTCTGTACTGAGAGGTGGATGGCAATTCCTACATAGAGATGTTTTCTATCAAATCCAGAAAAAAATATTAAACATGTTGGGTGTGTAAGCCGAAAAAACTGAGTTTATGTCAGTTTTAGTACTTCTATCTCATACTTTCCCTCTATGGTCAATTCTACTGTAGAGACCAACATTCAGCCTAGAAGTTGATCTTTAGAAGACAGGAGAAAAGCAGCAAAATCCTAAAATGCTTTTAAGATATGGCTACAGGAGGATGGATGGGCTGCAGCCAGATGGATGAGCCCGCCGCGGGTCGGGCTGCTCCTGACAGGAATAAAAGGTATTTTAAGCAGTCCGTTATCCCTGGAATCAAACACGGACACACAGGCAGGGTTCACCGGGTTTACTTGTCAGCTCTTCCAAGTCAAACAGCTGTTCTTAGTACAGTTCAATTCTTAACACAAGTTACAGTCACATTACTCCGGTTTTTGCTAAACCCATTGCAGCCAGGCTGTCTCTCTCTGAGACCCCTCACTCCTTCTAGTGTCCTTTCAGGCTGTGGTTTCTCTCTCTCTCAAATGTCTCCGGACAGTATAGCGGCAGCTCGGACCCCTGTGGGTCCTCGTGGTTGCTACTGTGCTCCCTGTCCTTGATGTGGGAACTCCAACTTAGAATTGGAGCTCCCCGTCGGTGAATCTGGGGATACCGGGTGAATCTTCGGTCCCCGTCAGAGCCGACACTCTGCTGTGTGCCTAGTCTTCAATAGCCCTCTCCCGCAAGGCACTATCAGGCTCCTTCTTCAATAGGGAAGACTACTCCGCCTGTAGTTGGTCGTTGCTGCTGTGTTCCTCGGACCCAGTACTGCTGGTCCGTCTTTTTCCTCACACTCCCCTGGGATGCTGGCTATGGACGAGCTTTCTCTCCATGGTTTCTCTGACGCTGTGGATTCTGCATCTCCCTCCAGCCCAATCCCACCAGGACGTGTGTCTCTTTCTATCTGTTCTTTTCAGCTCAGCACCCTCGGCCTACTCTTGGTCTGTGCTGCTCAGCCTACTCCGGCCTACTAACTCCTTCCTCCTCCTCTTCCTTTATTTTTACCTTCTGTCACCTGACCTACATACTTTCCCACCCACTGTCCTCTAAACCCACCACCCCTTGCCCGCCTAGATTTCCTGGCTCCGGGTTGGGTGCTGCCTCCTAGTGGTGTGTGGGATGTCTGTGAGGGTGTTTCCAAAATGGGGTCACTTGTGGGGGAGCTCCAATGTTTAGGCACACAGGGGGCTCTCCATATGCGACATGGTGTCCGCTAGCAATTTGAATGGAAAATTAGCTCCAATAGTTAGTGGACACCATGTCACGTATGGAGAGCCCCTGTGTGCCTAAACATTGGAGCTCCCCCACAAGGGACCCCATTTTGGAAACTAGACGCCTCACGGATTATATCTAGTGGTATAGTGAGCATTTAGAACCTACAGCTACTTCACAGAATTTGATAACATCATATTGAACATTTTCTTTTTTTCACACAAATTCTCACTTTTAGGGTACTTTCACATCAGCGGTTTTTGTTGTTCATGGCAGATGCGGTGAAAAAAATGCATCTGCCGCGATTACCGCATAACTGCTGCACTTGCAGCACAGTTGCTGCAAGCCCCATAGAATGTCTATGCGGGCTTGCGGCAGGTGCGGCAAGTGCGGTATCAGCACTTGCAGCAGATGCGGCCGCAAAAAAAAAGCGGCAGACTGTGGTTTTTTTCGCGGCTGCACATGCCGCAAGTGCCAAAACCGCACTTGCCGCACCTGCCGCACACTTACCGCAAGCCCCATAGACATTGCATGGGGCTTGCCACAACTGTGCCGCAAGTGCAGTGGTTATGCGATAATTGCGGCAGATGCGTTTTTTTCACCGCATTTGCCGCAATCGGCAAAAGCCGCTGATGTGAAAGCAGCCTTAGAGCATGTGCACAAGATCCGGAGACACCGTGTCCTGGTCGTCTCCTCTCCTGCATTTTTTTGTTTTAGTATTTCTTTATTAAATTAAAATCAGTGAGGTCATGGCAGGTCAGGATCCTTGGTTCACAAAGGGTTAATTGTGATCTCATGATGGGATCACAATTGACCCTTTGTGAACCAAGGATGGTGACCTGCCATGACCTCACTGCGATCATGAGCTGTCAGTCTAACTGCAGACAGAGCAGTCTCTGCATAGACTGACAGCTCATGATTGCAGTGAGGTCATGGCAGGTCAGGATCCTTGGTTCACAAAGGGTCAATTGTGATCTCATGATGGGATCACAATTGACCCCTATGGGAACCAAGGATGGTGACCTGACATGACCTCACTGAGATCATGCCCTGTCACTATGCGCAGGCAGAGCAGTCTCTGTTCTGTCTGCGCATGCCGGCAGACAGAAAGATGAAGAGGCCGGAAGAAGCAGCGGGAGCCGCACCGGGATGATGGTGAGTATCAGGAGACCTCCGGGGGGGGGGTACTGACGGGGCAGGGGGGCAGAATACTTATAATCTCCCTCCATCTGAGCTGTCAGATGGGAGGGAGATCAGATGATGGCGGCGGGGGCTGGAAGGAGCCGCAGCTGCTGCAGGGCCACAGGGGACATGTAGAGGATGGGGGGGGTATGACTGGGGGTGGGGGCCGAGTGACCGGGAAGGGGGGCAGAGCAGGGAGTACGGATCATCTCCCTCCCATCTGAGCTGTCAGATGGGAGGGAGATGATGTCGGGCAGTGAGGGAGATGTCGGGCATTAGTTTCTGACGCGCTGCGGCGCCATTTTAGGAAGAGGGGACTGGGTGGGGGCTAAGTACCGGTACCGGGGGCTGTGTACCGGTACTGGGGGGGGGGGCAGATGTTTTCTCTTATGCCACGGGTTTGACCCTGTGGCATGACAGAGAAATCATTGTTTTTACCGGCGGTTCGCTGTATATTTATGTGATCACGGTTATACACCGGTAAACGGTGTATAACCGTAATCACATGGCGGGTACCGGTAAAAAACCGGCCCGATTCATAATCTCGGGGGTCTCAGCTACCATCGGTAGCTGAAACCCCGGAGATTTTTGACCACTGGGGGGCGCTAGAGCACTTTCCCTGGCTGACGTCTGCAGACGTCAGCCAGGCATAAGTACCCTCTTTTCCAGACGTCTCTGGACGTTAGGCCGTCGTTATGGGGTTAAGGAGACTGAAAAAATGAACAAATAAAAAAATAAAATGGACCTGCTAACTATTTGAACCCACCTTTGCTGTCAGACCTGTTCCTGCTGACTATTTAGGAGGAATTCATTGAAATGTGGTTTGTTGAAGCAACAATTTGCAATAAGCTACATTTCTAGCTTATCCACAAGTAACTTACTGGCTGCAGTGAAATCATGGAGACATTATTCCATTTGTACACAGCAACAAGATAGAACCATGTCTCCATGATTTCACTGCAGCCAGTAAGTTACCTGTGGATAAGCTAGAAATGTAGCCGTGTGTAAAGCGGCCATTAGGTTTAAATATTGAGGTTGAACAGAAATATCCTCTGAAATATTTAGGAATTGTAACCATTTTTCTAAGCCTCCTTGATTCAGGGGCTGAATAGTTATTGGGCAAATGTGCTTTATAATAAATAAAATGTTTATTTTTAAAACTTTGTGTAGAATCCTTTTCAGACAATAATTGTCTGAAGTCTGGAAGACATGGACCAAACTCTGGGTTTCCTCGTTTGTGATGCTTTGCCGGCCTTTACTTCAGTTGTCACTTTTTTTGGGTCTTTCAGACTCAACCATTGCAGAATATTCAGTTTCTTTGCCTTTTCCTGGGTTGATTTTGCAGTATGTTTTGGTTCATTGTCCAATCAACCTTGCTGCATTTGGTTGAATCTAAAAAAATATAGTCCTGTACACTTAAGAATTCATCCGGCTGCTTCTGTCTTTGGTCACATCATCAATAAGCATTTCTGACTCAGGACCAGTGGAAGCTATGCATGACCAGCCATCACACCGCCTCCGTCATGTGTTACAGAGGACATGCTGTGGGCCATGAGCTGCTCCAAACAAGTATGGACTGGGACCAAAATTCAGCACTGACCTTTGAAAGCACATAGTCCCATGCTGAATACGTCCCCTTCACCAGATTGGGGTGTCTATTATTTAATATACCATGACTGCAAGAAATCAAGATTTACTACTAATTATACTTCCTAGAGATGGGCGAGTCTACTCGCTAGGACTCGTTACTCTGCGAGTAGTATGGGACTCGCAGGACTCGGTACTCTCTGAGTTTCCCAGCGATTACTCGCACAGTAACGAGTCCAATGCAAATCAATGGCAATCTTAGTTTTGTCAGAGACTCTGACAAAACTAGGATTGCCATTGACTTGCATTGGACTCGTTACTGTGCAAGTAATCGCAGGGAAACTCGCACAGTAACGAGTCCGGCTGTCTGCTCTGTGCCGGGCTCGGGTCCTGCGGGCTGCCGCAGCTCCAGGGTCCTACAGCCCGCCTGCTCTCCCTGTGTACAGGCATGAATGTCTGTGCAAAGAGAAGATGTAGCAGAACTGAGATTGTTCTCAGTCTGCTCACTCCCTGTGCATAGACATCTATATCTATGCACAGGGATGTAGCAGAGAGGACATCGCGTTTTGGACTAATAAAGATGGAGTCCCTAATGGCTTTTTTTTTTTATTTCCTTTATTGTTTGGCCACATTATCCAATGTTAGATTGTGCCCCTCCGGACTTAGAGTCCCCAACTGATAGATCCAGTAACTTTCTTTTTTAATTAATTTTGCCAGCGAATTATTCTCTCTATTATTTACTCGATCAATTATGGTAAGACTCATTTTGCTGGGGTCTTTTTGATGCACAATATTAAAATGTTTAGAAAGCCTATGCAGCAGGTATCCTGTCCTAATGTTATGTCTATGCTTATTAAGTCGGGTATGGATTTCCTGCACCGTGCGGCCTATATATTGAAGGCCGCACGTGCACTCCAGCAAATAAACTACAAAGGAAATTTGGCATGTTACCCTGTGTTTAATTTCAAAATTTTCCCATGTGGTCCTCGAGGAGAAGACTTTCGCACCCTTCTTAATCGTTTCACAACATAGACATCTTGATGCCACACATGGGTAACACCCCCATTGTTTTGGATTGGTAATATTACTCACAGCTCTTTTTAAAGTAATATTACTAGGGGCAATCACATTCCCCAGGTTTTTATGTTTCCTATATATAATAATAGGTTTCCCGGGTAAGTGATCAGATTGAACAGGATCTCCCTTTAGCATAAACCAATATTTTTCCAAAAACTTATGGATAAGTGGTCTTGGCTGACAGAAAGTGGTTGTTAAACCCCTTTTAGTACAATCTACCATCCTTTTCTTCTTTTTGTCGCTGTCCAGACCTTCTGCAACAGGCTCAATACATGATTGTTGTGTAAACCTGTTAGTTTTTCTATAGGCATCCTGCAATTATCTTTTTGGGTATCCTTTTTCTAAAAAAAACATTTCTTTAGTATTTTAGATTCTTCCCAAAAGTCAATATCTTCCGTACAATTTTTACGTACCCTCCAGTACTGGCCATATTGGATCCAGCTGGGGAGGTGCCCACTATCAAACCTGAAGTAACTATTTACGTCCACAGGTTTGAAGTGGGTAGATGTAGTAAATCTCCCCAGCTGGTCCACCTTAATTTGCAGGCCAAGTGCTGGAGGGATTTATCAGAATAAGAAGCTGTATAGGAAACCCCTCCTCCACTCATTATTATTGCAGTGGCCCTTTCCACAAAAAGATTAAGTCGTCGATAAAGCGACGATACAGAACAACATGTTCTTGTACCATCTTAGACTGCGCAATGGAGACGGATTCAAAGTCACCCATAAACAGATTTGCATAACTGGGTGCGAATCTCGTCCCCATTGCGCAGCCTTTTACTTGTCTATAGAAGTTTCCTTCAAATGTGAACACATTATTTTCGAGAATAAACTTTATAGCTCTCAACAGGAAGTCTCTCTGCTCCAAAGGTAAGCTTTCAGCCCCAGATAATACTTCCTTTATGGCCTTCAAACCCAATTCATGTGAAATATTATACAAAGAGCATACATCCAAGGAGAGGAGTATACAATTTTCAATTGGTGGTATTCTTGTTAACTCTTTGATCAATTGGGTTGCATCCTTAAGATAAGACTCCAATTTAACCACATAGCCCTGCAAAAACAGGTCTATGTAGTGTGATAGATTACTGGTTATGGAGTTAACCCCGGAGATAATTGGACGACCTGACGGATTTTTAGGGACTTTATGTACTTTCGGAAGAAAATAATAAAAGGGTACTTTATATTGGGGAATATCCAAAAATCTTTTTTCTTTTTTATTCAAGAGGCCTTTAAGATGTGCATCCTTTACCAAACTATTATAATTCAAGAAGATTACAACTGAGGGATCATGATCTAGAGGTTCGTAGTAGGTAAGGTTCTCAGGGATCCTTTTTCCTTCGTTAATGTACCAACCTCTGTTCATTACGATCAGACCATCTCCCTTATCTGCTTTTTTTTATACCGTATATACTCGTGTATAAGCCGACCCGTGTATAAGCCGACCCCCCTACTTTTGCCCCCAAAACCTGGGAAAACCTATTGACTCGTGTATAAGCCGAGGGTGGACTCCAGCACAGGTATACAGCCCCCAGCAGTGTGGTATACAGGCCCCCCAATGGTAGTATACAGCAGCCTCCCCAGTGGTAGTATACAGCAGCAGCCCCAGTGGTATATACAGCAGCAGCTCCAGTAGTTAGTATACAGCATCCCCAGAGGTATATACAGCCCCAGTGGTAGTATATAGCATCCCCAGAGGTATATACAGCCCCAGTGGTAGTATACAGCATCCCCAGAGGTAGTATACAGCAGCCCCAAAGGTATATACAGCAGCCCCAGTGGTAGTATACAGCAGCCCCAGTGGTAGTATACAGCAGCTCCAGAGGTAGTATACAGCAGCCTCAGAGGTATATACAGCCCCATTGGTAGTATACAGCAGCCCCAGAGGTATATATAGCCCCAGTGGTAGCATCCAGCAGCCCCAGAGGTATATACAGCCCCAGTGGTAGTATCCAGCAGCCCCAGAGGTATATACAGCCCCAGTGGTAGTATACAGCAGCCCCAGAAGTATATGCAGCCCCAGTGGTAGTATACAGCAGCCCCAGAGGTATATACAGCCCCAGTGGTAGTATACAGCAGCCCCACAGGTATATACAGCCCCAGTGGTAGCATCCAGCAGCCCCAGAGGTATATACAGCCCCAGTGGTAGTATACAGCAGCCCCAGAGGTATATACAGCCCCAGTGTAGTATACAGCAGCCCCACAGGTATATACAGCCCCAGTGGTAGTATACAGCAGCCCCACAGGTATATACAGCCCCAGTGTAGTATACAGCAGCCCCACAGGTATATACAGCCCCAGTGGTAGTATACAGCAGCCCCACAGGTATATACAGCCCCAGTGGTAGTATACAGCAGCCCCACAGGTATATACAGCCCCAGTGTAGTATACAGCAGCCCCACAGGTATATTCAGCCCCAGTGGTAGTATATACAGCCCCAGTGGTAGTAGATTGCAGCCCCAGCGGCAGTATATACAGCCCCAGTGGTATATACAGCCCCAGTGGTAGTATATACAGCCCCAGTGGTAGTATATACAGCCCCAGTGGTAGTATATACAGCCCCAGTGGTAGTAGATTGCAGCCCCAGCGGTAGTATACAGGGCCCCAGTAATCCAGGGCCCCCCCAGCGTCTCTCCGGTCACCTGAAAAGCAAGCTATACTTATCAGTGTCCGCTGTCCGCGCCCGCTCGCCTCTGCCCGGTCTGCCGTCTGCGATCCTCCTTCTTCATGCGGCGTCTTCCGGTTTCCTGTGCTCGTCGCAGGGAATGACGTCATTCCCTGCGACGAGCACAGGAACCCGGAAGACGCCGCATGAAGATGGAGGATCGCAGACGGCAGACGGGCAGAGGCGAGCGGGCGCGGGGACAGCGGACACTGATAAGTATAGCTTGCTTTTCAGGTGACCGGAGAGACGCTGGGGGGGCCCTGGATTACTGGGGATGCGGGGGCTGCTGTATACCGATGTATACATCGGTATGTACCGATGTATACATCGGTATACAGCACTGACTCGCGTATAAGCCGAGGGGGGTACTTTTCAGCCCAATTTTTGGGCTGAAAAACTCGGCTTATACGCGAGTATATACGGTAATTACATTAGTATTTTCCTTTAGGGAGATAATTGCCTTTCTTTCCCTCAATGAAAGGTTATTTCTCTTCCTAGGATAACTAAATGATCTAATCTCTTTAAGAACCAACTGTTTTAACGTCTCCACATGTGATCCTTTATGATGTACCCGATAGAACTTACTAGTAATACCTTTTGGCTCCACGTGTTTTGCCCCCCCCCCCCAATTATACCTCCCTCAACACTTGGATTAACTTTCAACAGATCTTTTGACTTACTTCTCTCCTCTAACAGAAAATGTTTCTGTACTGTAATCTTTCTAAATAACTCGTTTAAATCCAAGTAAAGTGTAAATGGATCCAGTCCAGATGTTGAACAGAAGGATAGGTCATGTTCCAACAGTGATTTTTCATCATCTGTCAAAACATAGTCCGAAATATTAAAAATATCTGTTTTTTCATTTTACATATAAAGGAGGAGAAAGAAAAAAAACAGGTTCCAATTCCGCGCTGACCACCAATGACCAACCAAGGTTTTGCTCTGATGAAGCAGCAGGTCCTGCTGCGAAACGTGTAGGCTCAATAAAACAGACTTTTATATACAGCCCCTCTTCGTTGGTGGTCAGCGCGGAATTGGAACCTGTTTTTATCTTTCTCCTCCTTTATATATAATTGTGACTCACACAACTACAAAAGGTGAGTTGAAGTAAGTGTGGGGCATTGATTTTGCAAGTCACAGATAAGACCCTATGTGCGCTCCCTTTTCTCCTTTCTGTTTTTTCATTTGAATTCTCTATATTAAACTCATCTACACCCTCTACATTGTTTTTGATTTTTTCTGATTGCTTACTTTGTTTTCCATGGTTTCCCCATCCCCCCTTCACCCTCGCCCCCTCTTTTTCGCTTGGGAGTAATTGTAATGCTAGAAACATACACCGAAGGACCTGTGGTTGCCGGGCGACTGAGATCAACAGCAAAAGGTCCTGTGGTGATGAAGTTCCGGTTCCGTGGATCAATTGACGGTCGCTTCCGGAAAGACCACTGGAGCGGCGGTGAAGCAGACTGGTGCCCCGAGGATTTGAATGATAACTGGTGTTGTGCGAAGGTGCACAACACAGAAAGGTGAGTGGTTAAATAACCCACCACAAGCCCCTGTAATTAGCTCATAGGTGCTTCTCATTGCGCCCCTTCTATTTGTTTTGCTTTTCTCAGTAACTTCACGGCTATGCAAACTCTCCAGGTCATGATGCCCTCTTTTAACCTTGAAGTGGCTTTTACAATTTTAACCCATGGAGTGTCAGCAGAGGCTCAGAGTGAAGTCCCTATAGGATTACTGTCATGCTTACTCAGGCTTGAAAATTGAGAAGCATAACCTCTCTGTTGCTGCACCTCGACGCAGTTGGTTCCGTACAGATTAGTATTCCTACTGTACAGTTAATAAAGGCATCTGCACAGATAGGAATCTCCCTAACTGCAGGACTAAATATGAATGCCCGGGCCTTACTTCCTGGTCAGCCATTGATAGTTTCACATGCCAGGGCAAAGGTTGCTAAGCACAACAACACAATAGGCAAGCACACAAGGACTACTAGGATGCAGAGATGTTGTGCACCTGAGCTGTCACTGCAGCTAGGCGACCCTCAGTGAGTCCTTATCCCCAAGATTACCCTTGAAGGTGGGCATGCCTGGGTCCCCTGCCTTGGTAAACTCCTGAATGATACTCACCAAGATGTTCTCCCTCCCCACCCCAAGAGAGTGAAGAGCCAGGAGACCAAGGAAACACACATGCAGGACAACAGGTATGATAAGACTCCATTGATTTCTTAAGATAATAGCTTTGTTGCTGCAAATGAACTAGCACCTTTGCAAGTGTGGCGCTCCTGCAATCGGGCGGCCACAGGATGAACTGCAGCGGGAAAGGTAAGACGGTCAGCTCACAAAAACACCCACACACACTCCGACCCTGAACCCAAGTCGCTTCATGCCAGGCGAGGGGTGGGGGGAGTAGCTACATGTGGGTTGGAAGTAGAGAGAACTCGGACAAAGGGGTGGAGGAACTAGACTCCAGAAAGGACCTAGGAACACTAAGTCGGGCGAGACGATCGATAGCTTCCCATGGGAGAGGAGTAGATGGAGAGATCCCCTGGAGGGTGGAGGAGAAGGGAAGCATCCCCAAGCCGAGACACCCTTCAGCTGAGTACTGACTAACAGAGACTGAGAACAATGGGGCCCAGCTGCCTGCACCATCAATGGCTGGCCGGGTGCCCAAAGCTGAAAACCATGGAAGGTAGAAGGAGCCAGGTGAGCCTGATTAACCCGGGTCACTGGTGGCTGGACCAGAGAAACCAGAGTGCCTGCTCTGTATATATGGCTGGGAATGCTTTATGCACCTAACCACGAAACACCCGGCGGGGTGCGGGAACTCCAAGTCTCCAAGACCTAACAACCGGTACGGAGTGGGACAAAGCCATCAGACATGGACTAGTGACTCAGACTGTGGGATGACTCACTGTAGAGCCCGTGACATTCGGACTAAACCCATATGCGTGAGAGCAGAGAGAACAGAAGGGCCCAAGAGGTACACTGAGGGGAGTGACGCAGAGGAACCGTCCCCACTGCAGTAAAAGTCCCAGCTGGTGACTGTTGCGTGGATCCAGTCCACAGCCTGTGTACAAAGAATTGTTCTTGTGATCCACTGTGAACTGTGTGTTGAGTAACGAGGAAAATAAAATACCGGGCTAACTCAATAACTGTGTTTCTGACTTATTGAGACAGTAACTGCAGCGGCTCGCCTACGGAGCCATACTTTGCTACCTATGTGTGCTGGTTGGAGGAAGAGAAGTGAAGCATTCTAGGTGCACAGGACCTCTCCCTCTGCCCGGGGACCCAGCCCTACCCGTGGGGGGCTAAATATTCCGGCTGCTGCCACTACCACTGTCCCTGGCAGACCCCATGGCAGCAGTGGCCACATTGGCCACGACCCGCGGGTGGCCTCACGAATAACCCCCTAAAAAATTTTATTAACGTTTCCCTCTTTTTATTGCCGCACCTGGGGCCACGGAGCCTGGCCACACCACCATGGCACCCCAGAGACAGTACGGTCTGGCTCCGAGTACCCCGGTCCCTGCGGGTGCGACACAAGCACATAAGAAACTATATCAAGTCAGCTCTACAGAAAGCTTGCATGCAGTCCTATGGTAGAAACGCAGTGCAAATCAATTTATGTTTTATCCTCAACTAGCCCTCTGTGGTTTGCAATGCCTAGCATTCATGTTGCCGTCTTTTTCTCCTTCCAATTCCCTGTGTATTCCCTCCTCACCTGTGTGAAGAGGGAGGTGGTTGGTGCAGCAGCAGCAGACCCATAGGCTTTCGTTCCCTGTGCTTGTTGAAGGCACGCAAGCCACAGGATCCCACTGTGCATTGCTCCACGACCGTGACTCACCACTGGAGGGAGTAGTGTCCTCCTGGAAGATCACGTCTGTACATCAAATCTGCGCTTTACACTGGGGTTGAACAGGGGTGCACAACCCATATAGGTGAGTGCAATTCCCTGTAGTACTAAATTGCACCCTGCTCCAGTGGCTTTACACAGGAGTACTCCTATCTCTCTTTTTTACCTTTGTGTATGTGATTATGGGAAGAGGAGATCTTGTGAGGATCACACGTTACGTACAAGTAGGTCACAAATATACAGAAGCATGTAAAGGTACCCTGAGTGCTACCATATAGATACAGGTAAAATATATCTTTGTAGCCAATAGATAAAAAAAATGTTTTTGAAACATTGAGAGTCCCCAGTGTTTGATATCTTTTAATGGCTAACTGAAAAAATGGTAAGTCTTTCAAGACTACTCAGGTCTCTTTACTTTAGTGCATGCCGCAGAGTGGGTGTATCGCCCAGGGTGTGGGGTACTCGGGTATCAGGCGGCAAAAGGGTTAATTGAATCACGGGGAATGGCGGCCGCGCCTGATCCCGTATCCTGGGGACGATTTTCTTGAAAAGGGGATTTTATATACAGGGAATTATGTACAAGTTTGTCGTGACGCCACTTGTAGTACCTGGTGAGATGTCACCAGCGCCGCTCCAGTCCTCCGGAGGTCGGTGGTATTGCGGCCGAGATGGTTTAGTCCTCCGCAGGCAGGACTGGGACCTCCGGGGCAGGAAATCTGTGGGATGAATGAGTTCATGCAAAGAAGATTCAGTAGAGTCAAAAGTCACTTCACCGGGTACTTTACTGGAACTTCAGCAGCGATAATACAGTCCTCAGTGCAGTTAGATGTTATATGACAAGTGGCTACGGGTGGTTTCAAGCGAATCTCTGGTAGCTTGATGGAGCCCCCAGTGTGTACCTTTCTTGTGCCTTTTCTTCTCTGCTTCCCAGTAACTGTGTGAAGTCTGACCTCTGTGAGGTAGCAAGGGGAATGGTGGTAGAGGGACGCTATGTTTCCCCAAGGATGGTGAGCTACTGCATGTATGGGACAGGAGATGCTTACATGAGCATAGGTGAGGTAGGTGTGGCCACCGTTACTGAGAACGGTGGCTGTTGGTAAAGCCTGTTATGGGACCTCATCTATGAGGAATGGGGGAAGGTTTTTGGGCGGGCCTCCATTCCTCATCTCCCGCCCCAGGCTTTTGAAGTAGCTGGGAGGGAAAGACAGGTGAAAAAGGTTAGGCCGGAAGAGACGGCTGTCAAGGTGTTGTGAGATGAGATCAGACTGGAGATGAGTTCAGTCTGGGGGAAAGTAGCCTGTGAGAGCACAGGGAGCGTGTACCGGACCCCAAGGTGGGGTAAGACCCCTCGGCGAGCTCCAGGAGGAGCAGGTTTAGGGCCGACGCTATTATCCTGATGTAAGGACTGTTTTTTTGTTTGTTTTGCCATTGTGTGAAATAAAACACACTTGTTTTTGGACTGAGCCTGAGTGTCACTGCCTTACTTGCTGCTGCTATAGAGACTGATCCCTACATATGGTGGAGGATGCGGGCAGTGCAGTAAGGCATACACTAATCGCTGTAGAGGACGAGTTGTATGTCCTGGGTGAAGCAAGCCCTAAAGCAGCGCTCAGCAATGGAGGACGTTGTAAAGGCATTGATTGAAGCCAACCTGCAGCAGAAGCAGCAACAGCAGATGTATGCTGAGGCGCTGCAGGCCCAGCAGCACAGCCATACGGAGGCCCTGAGACTTCAACAGCAAACTAACCAACTCCTGATGGAACAGTTAACAGCCCTGAGGTCAAGCGCACCATCTGATCCACAGCAGGACATCAAGAAAAGAGTCCGTGCGTCCCTCCAAAAGATGACCGCAGGGGACAATGTCGAGGCTTTCTTGGCGGGGTTCGAGAGAGTGGCAGAGCGAGAGAGTCTGCCGCTACACCAATGGTCGGAGGTCGTAGCGCCATATCTGATTGGAGAGTCCCAGAAAGCGTACTACGACCTGAGCGAGCAGGACGCCCGGGACTATCAAAAGGTAAAAGCCGAGATTCTAGCTCGATTAGGTGTGAATGTGTATCTCCGTGCCCAGAGAGTCCATCGCTGGGCCTATGTAGAGACTGTAGCGGTCCGGTCTCAGATGTATGATCTCGTCCATCTTGTAAAAAAATGGTTACAGCCGGAGCTGTTGTCCCCAGCGCAGATGGTGGAAAGGGTGGTACTGGACAAGTTTGTGCGGGCCTTGCCCCCAGCCATACAGCAGTGGGTGGGACATGGGGACCCTGTCGATGCCAACCAGCTGGTCGGTTTGGTGGAACGTTATGAGGCCACCCAGAACTTGTTAAAAGTTTCTTCCCCAGCCCGTGTGCTCCCCAAATCCCGCAAGGTCACCGACCCTGAGAAATACAGGACTCTGACACGCACCCCCACCCCTGCAGGCCCTCAGGCAAGGAAGCTAGAAACTGTTGTGTGCTGGAGGTGTCAAGAGCGAGGACACATTGCTGCAAACTGCCCTATCACCACCGATCCTATGGACTGCAGTGTGGCCCGGCGTGTCTCCCTCTATGCCTTCCCGGTATATACCGCTGCTTCCCCGGAGCCTGCACATATCTCTCCCATGTGTCAGGTTACGGTGGCGGGATGTCCTGCAGCTGCCCTCTTGGACTCGGGAAGCCTTATCACCCTGATGCATGCCACCTTGGCTGGGTCTGCATCCTACACGGGACGTAATGTGGGGGTCTTATGCATTCATGGGGATTTGAAAGAGTACCCTACCGCCATAATCACTATCCAAACCCCGAAGGGGGAGTGTCGTCATGAGGTGGGAGTGTTAGAGTCCCTGCCATATGGACTGATCCTTGGGAGAGACTTTCCCCTATTCTGGACTCTGTTACCGGGAAACCCGGGGTCAAGGGGTATACAAGTCCAGAATGTCACGGACCCTGAGCCTGAACCTCGTGATCCCGACTCAGGGGTGCCAGCCGTGGGAGTAACAATGTCCCCTCTAGAGGTATTAGCGGGTGAAGCCGACGAGCTCGGGTCAGTACCTGAGTTCGCAGAGTTGGGAGTTCCCCGTGACAATTTTGGTACGGCACAGCTCCAAGACCCGACGTTAAATCGGGCAAGAGAAAACGTTATTTGTGTTAATGGGGTGTTTCAGTACCCAGGAGCAGACCAGGTGTTTCCCCACATGGCTGTCAACCAGGATCTGTTATACAGGGTTGACAGAGTGCGGGGTGAGACCTTGGAACAGCTAGTGGTTCCGCAGCCTTATCGCCCGACGGTGCTCGACTTGGCACATAGGCATGTGCTGGGCGGACACCTCGGCCATAAAAAGACTCTGGAACGCATTTTGCAGCGTTTTTACTGGCCAGGAGTGTTTCGGGAGGTGCAGCGGTATTGCGAATCATGCCCCGAGTGTCAGCAATCCGCTCATATGCCGCACTTCCGTAGTCCCTTGGTACCCCTGCCCATTATAGACGTACCATTTGAAAGGGTCGCCATGGACCTGGTGGGTCCTCTGGTCAAGTCTGCCCGAGGGCATCAGCATATCCTGGTAATCATGGATTACGCTACCAGGTATCCAGAGGCAATTCCACTGCGGCACACCTCGGCGAAATTGATAGCCAAAGAGCTACTCGCCGTGTTCTGCCGGGTAGGAATTCCTAAAGAAATACTTACGGACCAGGGGACGCCGTTCATGTCCAAGGTTACCAAGGAGTTATGTAAACTGTTCCGGGTAAAGCAGTTGCGCACCTCGGTCTACCATCCGCAGACAGATGGCTTAGTCGAAAGATTCAACAAAACCCTAAAGAGCATGCTGAAAAAGGTGGTATCCAGGGATGGGAAGGACTGGGATTGTCTTCTACCATACCTGATGTTTGCGATTTGGGAGGTACCACAGGCCTCAACAGGTTTTTCTCCGTTCGAACTCGTGTATGGTAGACATCCCCGGGGCCTGCTCGATATTGCCAAGGAGGGATGGGAGCAGGAACCCACTCCTCACAAAAGTGTAGTAGAGCACATCGCGACCATGCAGGACCGGATGGCAGCGGTGATGCCGATAGTGAAAGAACATTTAGAGGAAGCCCAAAGAGCCCAAAGCCGGGTATATAATAGATCCGCTAAGGTCAGAACTTTTAACCCGGGAGACAGAGTCCTGGTACTAGTGCCTACTGTAGAGAGTAAATTCTTGGCGAAGTGGCAAGGGCCCTACGAAGTCCTAGAAAGAGTTGGGGAGGTCAACTACAAGGTATATCAGCCGGGTCGGAGAAAGACCGAGCAGATATACCATGTCAATCTACTAAAAGCCTGGAAAGACAGAGAGGGTCTGGGTACAGAAGGGTCTCCAGCTGACCGTCCTCCTGCACTGACTTTACAGGCCAAGGTGGTGCCTGAGGGGGCAGTGGCAGAAGTGACAATAGCCGAAACCCTCACAAAAAAACAAGCAGCAAGAGTCTCGAGAGTTTGTGGCCAGGAATACGGATGTATTTTCAAAGCTGCCAGGGCGTACCTCGTTGATTACACACGACATTGTCACCGAGCCCCAGGTAAAAGTTCGGATGAGGCCCTACCGAGTACCTGAGGCACGGCGAAAGGCCATTTCAAAGGAGGTTCGTCAAATGCTAGAGTTAGGGGTTATTGAGCAGTCGAAAAGTGAATGGGCTAGTCCTATTGTGCTCATTCCCAAACCTGATGGGACGATACGGTTTTGCAACAACTTCCGGAAGCTGAACGAGGTCTCTAAATTTGATGCTTATCCAATGCCACGAGTAGACGAGCTCATTGAAAGACTCGGGAAAGCCCGGTACTTCTCCACACTCGATCTAACTAAGGGATACTGGCAAGTACCCCTTACGGATAGCGCCAAAGAGAAGACCGCGTTCATCACCCCGGAGGGTCTGTTTCACTACCTGGTGTTGCCATTTGGCTTACATGGGGCTCCAGCCACGTTCCAAAGATTAATGGACATCGTGTTGAAGCCTCATCAAAGGTACGCCTCGGCCTATCTGGATGACGTCATCGTTTTCAGCAGCGACTGGGAGAGCCACTTGGCCAAGGTACAGGCTGTGGTGGACTCTCTCCGGGCAGCGGGGCTGACTGCCAACCCCAAAAAGTGTGCTCTGGGAATGGAGGAGGCACGCTATTTGGGGTATGTGATAGGGCGAGGTATGATTAAGCCGCAGGTCAACAAGGTCGAAGCCATCCAGAGTTGGCCCCAACCAAGGACAGTAAAGCAGGTGAGAGCCTTTCTGGGAATTGTGGGATACTACAGGAGGTTTATCCCCAATTTTGCCACCCTCTCAGCCCCATTGACAGACCTTCTGAAAGGAAGACGGCCCGTCATGGTAAAGTGGAACCCCCAGGCCGAGCATGCCTTTCTGGTCTTGAAGACGGTGTTATGCGGGTCTCCCATCCTTATCACACCTGACTTCACCCAAACCTTCATCGTTCAGACAGATGCTTCAGAAGTAGGGCTAGGTGCAGTCCTTTCTCAGGAGGTGAATGGGGAAGAACACCCCGTTAACTACCTGAGCCGCAAGCTCACGCCTGCAGAGAAAAATTACAGTGTGGTCGAGAGGGAGTGCCTAGCCATCAAATGGGCCTTGGAAGCGTTGAGGTATTACCTGCTGGGGCGACGGTTTCGGTTGGTGACTGACCACTCCCCACTCACGTGGATGAGCCAGTCAAGAGAGAGGAATGCGCGAGTCACCAGGTGGTTCTTGTCGCTCCAGAACTTTAACTTCACGGTGGAACACAGAGCCGGGAGGCTGCAGGGCAATGCCGATGCCTTGTCCCGGACTCACTGTTTGGTGGCAGGAGTTCACCCCCCCAGGGTTGAACTGAGGGGGAGGGTGTGTGAGGTAGCAAGGGGAATGGTGGTAGAGGGACGCTATGTTTCCCCAAGGATGGTGAGCTACTGCATGTATGGTACGGGAGATGCTTACATGAGCATAGGTGAGGTAAGTGTGGCCTCCGTTACTGAGAACGGTGGCTGTTGGTAAAGCCTGTTATGGGACCTCATCTATGAGGAATGGGGGAAGGTTTTTGGGCGGGCCTCCATTCCTCATCTCCCGCCCCAGGCTTTTGAAGTAGCTGGGAGGGAAAGACAGGTGAAAAAGGTTAGGCCGGAAGAGACGGCTGTCAAGGTGTTGTGAGATGAGATCAGACTGGAGAGGAGTTCAATCTGGGGGAAAGTAGCCTGTGAGAGCACAGGGAGCGTGTACCGGACCCCAAGGTGGGGTAGGACCCCTCGGCGAGCTCCAGGAGGAGCAGGTTTAGGGCCGACGCCATTATCCTGATGTAAGGACTGTTTTTTTTTTTGTTTTGCCATTGTGTGAAATAAAACACACTTGTTTTTGGACTGAGCCTGAGTGTCACTGCCCTACTTGCTGCTGCTATAGAGACTGATCCCTACACCTCATAAAGAGTAGTTCTGACCTCCTGCTGTCTCTTTCCTTCCCTTGCTCCCGTCAGGTAACCTTCTGTTGATCAGTGCAGCTGGCCTGCTGTGTCTGGTTCCCTCTAATGGTCGCTTGAGAATCAGGACCGTATCTAGAAATACCCCTGTGTCGCGGATTTTCTGCAGGCCGTAAAGGTTCCTACAGGTGCGGGCTCTGGTACCCAGTTTCTCTCCTAGAGCGAACTCCCTCTGAACTTCTTGCTCCTTTCTCTGTCCTGTGTCTGGGATCTGTTCTGGTTGCTCCCTGGGTCCCTCAGCCAAAGGCACCCGGAGGCAGAGACCTGAAGCCAAAAAGGCCTCCAGCCAAAGACCTCCTTGCTCCCCCTGGGGGCAGCTAAATAACCTCCCAGGTTCCCTCCTACTGCATGATCTAGTGTGGGGTGTGGGTTTAGGGTTCCGCCTACCATCCTGAAATCTACTTGCAGCTGGGGTGACTACTGTTAGAGAATAGCTGCCATGATGTTGTTCTGAACAGCCATTTTGCATATAGTTAATATTGAGTATACAGGGCTTAGAAGTTAGAAAAGGAGAGCAAAAAGAATATTAAAAATGATCTCAGAGTGATTAGACAGCAGAGAGAAGCTAATTAGGTCTGTTCTATGCACTCAGAAGCTTATGAAGAGTTTATGGTGTATTTTTTGTTATTTTTCAAGGTGAGATGTAGGGAGATCGGCAAAACAGTAATCCAGGTAATTTGAAACAGACCTTACTATTTGTCAATATTTTAAGAATTATATGTATCTGCTAAGAGGTATGATGAAATTAATGATCGTAGATAAGCTGAATACAGATGTATAGCTTGTAATGTGATTAGTAATGATGTATTTCTATTGAATTTGATGTTCTCATACTGAACTTTTGCTTTCTCTTTGTTCTTACAGTATATACACACGCCTCTATGAAGTCATCTTTAACGCCTGTTTTTCAAAAGGTAGCCTCCTAGTTTTAGCTATGTATAAAAAAGGCCTCATGATATAGTTCGGGCCAGACCACAGTGCCAGAATCGTGATACCATCTTGTGTCTGGACACCTGCGCATGTCACCATGTTTTGTATCCTATCTGTTTTGTCGCATTCTCTATAATAAACCCAGCCCCTGCTTTAGAAGAATTGTCTACAGAGTTTTCTCGGACTTTGGTAACTAACAGACAAGGACTTTCTTTCAACTACACCTCTTTTACGGGTGCAGTACCCCTCTGTGGCACCTACATAATGGGGCGCCAAATGGGCTTCACCACAGCAAGGAGACTGGCATAGTTACCCCTCCTGAGGTGCCACAGGATCTGCATAGGCTCCATCTTCTGCTTCCGCCTCCTGCATGTGTTCCTGTACCAGCCCTACCAGTGTTCCCGCACCAGCCCTGCCTGTGTTCCTTCAGCATCCCTGCCCGTGTACCTGCACCAGCCCTGCCTATGTTCCTGCTCCAGCCTTGCCTGTGTTCCTACTCCAGCCCTGCTTGTGTTCCTGTTCCATCCTTGCCTGTTTTCCTGCTCCAGCCCTGCTTGTGTTCCTGCAAAAACTTTGCCTGTGTTTCTGCTCCAGGCCTGCCTCCTGCCCTTGTTCCAGCACCATCTCTGCTTGTGTTCCTGCTCCAGCCCTGCTTGTGTTCCTGCACCAGCCCTACCTGTGTTACTGCTCCAGCCCTGCTTGTGTTCCTGCTCCAGCCCTGCTTGTGTTCCTGCACCAGCCCTACCTGTGTTACTGCTCCAGCCCTGCTTGTGTTCCTGCACCAGCCTTGCCTGTGTTCCTGCTCCAGCCCTACTTGTGTTCCTGCACCAGCCTTGCCTGTGTTTCTGCACTAGTCCTGCCTATATTCCTGCTCCAGCCTTGCCTGTGTTCCTGCACTAATCCTGCCTGTAATCCTGCACTGGCTCTGCCTGTATTCCTGCACTAGCCCTGTTTGTGTTACTACTCCAGCCCTGACTGTGTTCCTGCACCAGCCCTGCCAGTGTTCCTCTCAAGTCCTGTCTGAGTTCCTGTGTCAGCCCAGCCTAAGTCCTAGTACCCTGTCTGTGGCTCTGTTCCTGTCCTGCTGTTAACCAGCGCCGCTCAGCTACCTCAGTCACAGATACTGCCCTGGTAGTGGTTCCTGGTTACTGGCAGCCAAGTCCAGTGTCATCATCATAGGCGCTGCTGAATACCTGTTAGGCACTTAGCTACACCCATTTCACATCCGGCTAAGCCTGAATTCCCCCTGTGGTCCAGTGGGTCCACTCTAACTTGCACCCATGAGTATTCTAATTATTCTATCTAGCAAAAATAGAAACCTTACTGATCAATAGAAACCAATTGTATGTCAATGGTAAAAAAAAGACATAACAGAGATTTGACATGGAATATAGTTGACAAATTATATATTCCTGTGCTAGAATAAGGTGCATCTACACTGCACTGTAATTGGGAACAAGTACTCCCTGTAATGTTTGTTTCCAATCATTTGGCAGTCAGACAGGATGACAACGTCCTAATGAATAAGCAAAACACTTGGTTGTACTTAAAGTATAACCATCATCATAATTTTTAGTTCATCAATGAATAGTACACATAAAAGTAAGCAACTTTGTAATACAGTTAGGGCCAGAAATATTTGGACAGTGACACAATTTTCGCGAGTTGGGCTCTGCATGCCACCACATTGGATTTGAAATGAAACCTCTACAACAGAATTCAAGTGCAGATTGTAACGTTTAATTTGAAGGGTTGAACAAAAATATCTGATAGAAAATGTAGGAATTGTACACATTTCTTTACAAACACTCCACATTTTAGGAGGTCAAAAGTAATTGGACAAATAAACATAACCCAAACAAAACATTTTTATTTTCAATATTTTGTTGCGAATCCTTTGGAGGCAATCACTGCCTTAAGTCTGGAACCCATGGACATCACCAAATGCTGGGTTTCCTCCTTCTTAATGCTTTGCCAGGCCTTTACAGCCGCAGCCTTCAGGTCTTGCTTGTTTGTGGGTCTTTCTGTCTTAAGTCTGGATTTCAGCAAGTGAAATGCATGCTCAATTGGTTTAAGATCTGGTGATTGACTTGGCCATTGCAGAATGTTCCACTTTTTTGCACTCATGAACTCCTGGGTAGCTTTGGCTGTATGCTTGGGGTCATTGTCCATCTGTACTATGAAGCGCCGTCCAATCAACTTTGCAGCATTTGGCTGAATCTGGGCTGAAAGTATATCCCGGTACACTTCAGAATTCATCCGGCTACTCTTGTCTGCTGTTATGTCATCAATAAACACAAGTGACCCAGTGCCATTGAAAGCCATGCATGCCCATGCCATCACGTTGCCTCCACCATGTTTTACAGAAGATGTGGTGTGCCTTGGATCATGTGCCGTTCCCTTTCTTCTCCAAACTTTTTTCTTCCCATCATTCTGGTACAGGTTGATCTTTGTCTCATCTGTCCATAGAATACTTTTCCAGAACTGAGCTGGCTTCTTGAGGTGTTTTTCAGCAAATTTAACTCTAGCCTGTCTATTTTTGGAATTGATGAATGGTTTGCATCTAGATGTGAATCCTTTGTATTTACTGTCATGGAGTCTTCTCTTTAATGTTGACTTAGAGACAGATACACCTACTTCACTGAGAGTGTTCTGGACTTCAGTTGATGTTGTGAACGGGTTCTTCTTCACCAAATAAAGTATGCGGTGATCATCCACCACTGTTGTCATCCGTGGACGCCGCGGCCTTTTAGAGTTCCCAAGCTCACCAGTCAATTCCTTTTTTCTCAGAATGTACCCAACTGTTGATTTTGCTACTCCAAGCATGTCTGCTAGCTCTCTGATGGATTTTTTTCTTTTTTTTCAGCCTCAGGATGTTCTGCTTCACCTCAATTGAGAGTTCCTTTGACCGCATGTTGTCTGCTCACAGCAACAGCTTCCAAATGCAAAACCACACACCTGGAATCCACCCCTGACCTTTTAACTACTTCATTGATTACAGGTTAACGAGGGAGACGCCTTCAGAGTTAATTGCAGCCCTTAGAGTCCATTGTCCAATTACTTTTGGTCCCTTGAAAAAGAGGAGGCTATGCATTACAGAGCTATAATTTCTAAACCCTTTCTCCGATTTGGATGTGGAAACTCTCATATTGCAGCTGGGAGTGTGCACTTTCAGCCCATATTATATATATAATTGTATTTCTGAACATGTTTTTGTAAACAGCTAAAATAACAAAACTTGTGTCACTGTCCAAATATTTCTGGCCCTAACTGTATATTATCAGACAAATCTGCTTCTTTCTTCTTGTGGACTGACCTTTCATTTTAGAAATTCTCAGTTCTTAGGTAAAATCTGTCTTCAGTGAATAAAGATTTTTATATTACCGAGATAGGATATGGCAGCTGTTTTTTTTTATAAGATTCTATGTAAAAAGGAAGGGAGAGGGAGGAGGTGGAGCTCTCTAGCACCTTCTTCCTCCTCCTCCTTGACCCTCCTTTCTACAACAGAATCTTGTCAGTAGCACCTGCCATGTCCTATCTTAGGCTCCTTTCACACCAGCGTTTTGCGCTGATCACGGCAGTTGCGGTGAAAAAAAAACGCAACTGCCGCAATTACTGCATAACACCCGCACTTGCGGTTCACCTGCGGCAAGCCCCATGCTATGTCTATGGGGCTTGCAGTAAGTGTGCGGCGGGTGCGGCAAGTGTGGTTTCGGCACTTGCGGCAGGTGCGGCCGCGAAAAAAAACGCAGCATACCGCGTTTTTTCGCGGCTGCACCTGCGGCAAGTGCAGAAACCGCACCTGCCACAGTTACCACAAGCCCCATAGACATTGTATGGGGCTTGCCGTAAGTGTGCCGCGATTGCGAACGTTATGCGGTAATCGCGTCAGTTGCGTTTTTTTCACCCCAACTGCCGCGATCAGCGAAAAACGCTGATGTGAAAGGACCCTTAGTAATATAAAAATCAGTATTCAGTATGATACTAATTAGAGATGGGCGAATCCTAAAATACTCGGAATCGCTAGACTCTAACGAGTCCGAGTCGGAAACTCGCTATTTGTTGCGAGTCTAGCGAGTCCAATGTTAATGAATGGGGAAGCGAGTATTGCAGTGATTCCTGTGCTGCTGGACCATATAAGGGGTCTGGCAGCAGAGGAAAAAACTGCAATTTCCCATTTTATTCTTTAAAAGCCAGCGCCAAAAGACGCCGGCTTTTAAAGAATATAAAAAAAAAAAAAATTACTATGTAGAGGGATGTAGCAGAGCTGACACCGCTGTATGCACTGTAAGGCTGCTCCTGCCTGCCTGTCTCCCTGCCTACAGTGCTGTACACAGTACTCCTCCGTCCTGGTAGCTCTCAGAAGAGCTGTTTGGGTTATATGTGAGGAATCTTGAGGTGATTTTCCTACACTCACTGACACTCCCTATCTCTGATCTACTCCAAGTCTCCCTAGTCGCCCTGCACTAGCTCAGATCGTCACAGGAATGTGCCCAAAATGGTGGGGGCAAGTCTTATATACAGCCTTGCCTGTCATACATGACATAGGCATCACGATGGACAGCAGCCAATCATAGTAATGCCACAACCAACATGGCTGCGGCATTACTGAATATGATTGGCTAACATGCTTGTCCATCTTCACAGTTTTCTGACCTAACATGCTAGGCTGCTAACATGCTAGGCTGTCTCGGAACATTAACATATTCTGTATTCAGTGAGTCCCGAATACAGTATACAGGAGTCGTAGGCTCGCTCAGCCGTAGACTCGCTGCTGACAGTGGGTATCCGTGAACCGGTGCTAGTGTTTAAACGATTTGGGGACAATCCAGCTACATAGACAGCGATGTGATGGCGAGTTTAGCGACTGAGAAACACATTGAATGCAAACTCTGACAAAACTAGGATTGCCATTGATTTGCATTGGACTCGTTACTGTGCGAGTTATCGCTTGGAAACTCGCAGAGTACCGACTCCTGCAAGTTTCTTACTACTCGCAGAGTAACGAGTCCTAACGAGTAGATTCGCCCATCACTAATACTAATATTACCCTTGAATAGGGCCTGGGCAGACCTTTTAAAAACATGAAAATCATTATTGTACCCTTTGTAGTTTCCATGTTATCAGCGATATCAGACCCTGCAGAGAGCTGCTGCATTAGTCCTCTCCATTATAACCAAACAGGAATAGTCCTGCTGCTATATAAGTTTTATTTAAATATACACACTCATCAAAGTTTGTGTTCACGCACTCCCCTCTCTGCTCTGTGCTGGGAGGAGGTGTTTTGTGCTGCAGCCTGTGCAGTCTGTGCAGTCTGTAAGATTTCTATATGTATATATGAACATGGGTTTTCCTGCAGATATGTAATGTGTGTATCTGTTGAGCAAATTATCAAATGTTCTTATAATCACATGGAAATATCTCAGACAGCACACACAATGCAAGACATGAAGAGCTCATAGCTGCAGCAAAGATCACTCCTCCTCCCCCTCCCTTCTCTGTCTGTAGTGAATGAGTCACACAACAGACAGATCACAGGACAGTGTAATGAAGTATGAATATTCATTTTTTGGTCGGAGTGGGCAGCAGAGAACCCACTGCGATTGACAGAGGGAATTAATCTTTTATTTTGAAGTTTACAGAGAATAGAAGGGAAGCATAAATACTAGAAATACAGCAATAGAGAGAACTTAGAGGAAGGAATTAAAAAATGATAGCAGTTACACATGGATTTTTGGCCTGACAGTTTTCCTTTAACCTCTTTACAACCCATGACGTACTGGATACATCATGGGCTGCCTCTCTCCCTTTGATGCAAGCTCACACACTGAGCTCGCATCATTTCCTGCACATACTGACTGATCTGATCAGCCGACATGTGCAAGTAGCAGATGTGAGTGGATAAGCAATCTGCTCAAATCTATTAAAGAAGACCTGTCACCCCCTCCTGGAAATCAATCTAATAGCAGCACTGAATGCTGCATTCAGGCAAGTGGTTCCCCACGTGTGTGTGATGTTTGTACCCCTAAATACAGCCCAGTGAAAATGTATAGTAAAAAGTCAGGAGGGCATTGCCAGCATCAGGAGTCATCTCGCTTCCCCGGGGCTATTCGAGCCCCTTGCCTCTCCTTAATGCTGTCAGGCATCCTTGCTCTGCGCCTGCGCCACCTTGTGCTACCTTATGCAGGCGCAGAGCGAGGTCTTGCTATTGTCGGCCCCGCGCTCCTGTCCCGCCTCCCGCCATAACGTCAGCACTTGTTCCTGCCCTGCTCCATGTGTATCTTTAACCCCTTAGATCATACCTGTGTGTAAAGGACATCTGGAAGAATGCTACGGTGTATTCCCACTGAAAAAACGGTGAGATCGTTCCATATTAGTGATGTCTTTTACTGTGGCGGTATCACATCTATCATTTAGTGGAACACTGATGATAGTGAGCTATACACTCCTTTTATAGTCATTTCGCTGGTTCTAAATTGACACGTGGATTCCAACCCAGCACAATTGATAGTTATATCTGTGCAACTAAGTCACAATTGACCATCTTGGATAGGGTCGTTTGATCTTTCTGCCCTACTGGGAAATTATATTGATAACTGTAGTTATGTTCACTTCTAGTTTGGAAATATATACTTCATATGTTTGTATGTGTTGTATGTTGTGAAAGGATATGAAGGTATGCCGTGTATGTTGTGAAAGGATATCCAAAATGTTTGACCCAAGTCATACAATTTAAGGGCAGTGGTACCAAATATTAATGATTTATTTACATGGCGCCATTAATTCCATAGAGCTG
>JARQOC010000004.1:177916710-177950244 GCA_033576535.1 Allobates femoralis
ACCAGGTCAGCTCTCCTAGCTGTCCACAGTTCTAAAGTGACTGCACACTCCACTGTTTCTCCCTTCAGGACCCGTATTTATAGGGGAAACTGGCTTAAGGTAACCAGTGGAGCTCCCCCTAGAGGCCTGGGGTGAAAAGGGGTGTAAAAGGTGTTTTAGTTAGTGAGTTCTGCTTGCTGTGTACATTCCATTTGTGTACTAAGAGTTCTGTGGTGCCCCAACTAGGGTGCCAGGGTGCCACATTGTCACTGTCTAATCAATGCTACACTATGAACAGTAGTCCCTGGTTATCAAAAAGGAAACCGTGTCTCATGGATCATCAGTGTTATCTCTATATGCATATGCATATGATATGTATATGCTCCTCTCTGACCACACCATGTTTACAGACTCTTGTCCCCATGGGAAGGGGTCCGGGACCCCCTCCACACCATGTGCACACTCTTATCCCCCTGGGGATGGAGGGTTCGGGGATAGCAGGCCCCAATAAAACACCAGGTCAGTCGCCATTACCCTGCCCTGACCGGCTCTAACTGCCCCCACCCCGGCATGGAGGGACCCCATACACGAGATAGCCGTCGTCACCCTGCCCTGGCCCAGATTGCCCCCCCCCAGTCTGGCGCGGCCCCATACACCAGCGGCCAACCAGCCGTAATCACCCTGCCCTGGCCCTGACTGCCCCCTCCCCCGGCCCGGCGGGGACCCATACAACAGCGGTCACTCAGCCGCCATCGCCCTGCCCTGAATGACCCCCCATCCCCCTCCATTATGGCCTTTATGACACAAACTCACCGCAAGGAAAGTCTGGATCGCTGATGACGTCATCACTGTGCGTCCAGGGTAACCGGCACTGATGTCATCACTGTGTTTCAGGCTTTAAAACCTCCAGTGCCATATTACTGAAGCCCGGAGGTTAATTTATAATAAGGTAATGGAATGAACAGATACACACAGCTCCACTACATACACAACATACACACACGGCACTGTACACCTAGATACACACACGTGCATGGAGCGGAACCGTGTGTACGAGGTGTACAGAGTGTAAACATGTGTACGAGGTGTATGGAGTGGAGCCATGTGTGTACGAGGTGTACGGAGCAGAGCCGCGTGTGTGCGACGTGTAATGAGTGGAGCCGCGTGTGTATGAGGTGTACGGAGCAGAGCCGTGTGTACGAGGTGTACGGAGCAGAGCCACATGTGTACGAGGTGTACGGAGAGGAGCCACATGTGTACAAGGTGTATGGAGCGGAGCCACGTGTCTACGAGGTTTACAGAGCGGAACCGCATGTGTACGAGATATATGGAGAGGAGCCACGTGTGTACGAGGTGTATGGAGAGGAGTCACGTGTGTACGAGGTGTACAGAGCGGAGCCACGTGTGTACGAGGTTTTTGTGAGAGGAGCCATGTGTGGTCGAGGTGTGCGGAGCGGAGACGCATGTGTACGAGGTGTAAGGAGCGGAGCCGTGTGTGTACGAAGTGTACGGAGTGGAGCCATGTGTGTACGAGGTGTGTGTTCTTCTTCAAGAACTTCTGGTGGTGGGTGGGTAATGGCGCCTGTCTGGTCCCTCTCCCAGCCTCCCTTTGTCCCGGTGGGTGGGCGGCCCGGGCTCCCCCTGTACACAGTAACACACTCTTAAGACAGTGGGCGGGCCTGGGTGGCCCCCTGTGCACTAAGGCCAGGTGGTGGGTGGAGATGGGTGGTGATGGGGGGCCGGCCCAATGTACACTGTAATACACACTACTAAGAGGGTGGGCAGGCCTGCGCGGTCGCCTGTGCACTCAGGTTGCTGCTGACGTCATGTGGCCTCAGGCTCAGTGCACAGAGAGACACTCACACTGAGTCACAGACGGGCTAACTCACAGTGCTCAGTGCAGCTCTGCTGGCTGATGCTGCACTGGGCACTGGCTAAAAACAAAGCACAGTGTCAACCTGTGCTGGCTGGGGGGGCGGGCCACCAATCTCCAAACTGCCACACACCCCACCATCACGGCCAGGCCCCCCTGCCCCTGATCCAATGGCCATACCCCCTCCATTTACTGCTGGGCCCCTGACTCAAGGCACAGCTGTCAGGCATTAGTGGCGGTCCTGCAGCCCACTGATACCACTCTGCAGCTTTTCTGGATTTTTAACTTAAATTATATTCAATATAATGGCAATTGACATACTACAAACTTCAAGTAAGCAATAAAGTATGGATTATGGTATATTTAAATATTTTAATAGCTTAAGAGTTTTTTGATTAATTTTTCTCAAGTACATCATAAATTGCATATTCAATTACCGGTAATTAAAAGCTAATGAGCAATGGAATCTATAATTCATTTCTACTTAAAGAACTACTACAACAATTTGTTTTTCACTTCTGTAGCATTGCTTTAAATCTAACTCACCTCTTTACTCAACTCACACCTTCACATGTTACCTTCCCTGATCCGGTCCAGTGGCACCATCTTGAACCTGTAACTTCTGACCAGAAGTTAGAAGTTATCACAAGAGCTCATTACGTCTCTATGAGAGCAAGAAGATGGCCAAAATAAGGTTCGCATAGAGATGTATTGTAAAGTGACCTCTAAAGTGAAACACTGGAGCTGTCGGCAGGTCTGGAGCACCTGGAGCTCGTCTGGAAAGGAATGAAGGCAACAGAGGGCAAGGGAATGACATTTAAAGCTCCACTACAGCTGTGCAATAAAAAAATGTAAAAAAGCCACTGTAGTGGTTCTTTAAATAAAGGACAATACAAGATATATCAACCACTTTTTTTAGTTTTTATTTAAAGTATAAACAAAATAGGCAGCATTTAGTCATGGTTCATTTTTAATACAAAGCAATAACTAACTACCAATGACTGTAACTATATATATTATCCAGCTCAACCTGTCTTGTGTATACTTACTTCAACACAGTAGATGGTATTGCAAGAACCAGTCAGAGCCACTGCAGTAATCCAAACTAGGGTGCACAGGCACACTAGCATACGCGTAAATTGGAGCAATTTTAATGCAAGACAGTCACACAAGTGCTTTTGTATGGTCTTGCGAGTGTGGTACGAGTATGATACAATTGTGTGTTTTTTTCTCGAATAACATCAGTGTGGTATTGTCGTGACATCCGTGTGGTCTCCGAGTGCAACGTTTTTCACATGGTCTTTTCCATGCTGTAAAATGTTAGAAAAGAGTAGACAGATAGGATAGATTGAATGGAATAGACAGATAGATGGTAGACTAGGTAGATCAGGCTTACCAGACTCCCGTTGCTACTTCTGTGGCTGCCCATTAAGCTACTTGCATATTCACTGCACTGTCAGGCAAACAGGCAATCACAGATGTTCACACTCTGTGAGAGACTCTGTGATTGGCTGTTGTCATCAGACTGCATTTCCTCAATCTGGACGGTGATTCTGCTTGGATACCATGCATATTAGTGTATGGCAACCAATCTGCCGTCATAAGGTGTTAAATAAATAAATAATTTTAAAAAAAACGCGTTGGGCTTCACAGTATTTTTAAGTCTAGTCCGATGAAAGTGGACAGCTGCAAACTGCCACCCTCAACTGCCTAATATTATCTTGGCTGGCACAAAAAAATGCATGGGCCCCGCCCTATTTCTAATTGCCCACCAAGGTAAAACTAGGCAGCTGAAGGCTGGTATTCTCAGTGGGGTGAGGGCCCATTGTTTTACGGCCCCTCATGCTAAAGAATAGCAGCTCGCAGCCACCCCTGAAAATGGTGAATTCATGAGAAGGGCCATTTCCAGGCACTTTACCAGGCTCTAAGGAGTTAATTCCAGCTTTGTTTTACCCGCTGGTATTAAGCCCTAAGATTCTTAATGTCAGGCCAAGTTAGACATGGCCATTAAGAATCTCCAATAAAGAGTTAAAAAAGACACAACACAGAGAAAAATTAATTTATTAGAAATAAAAACACAGAGACACTTATAGATGCCATCTTTATTACTCCCTCCTCACCCTCATATCATCCACAATCCTCATTTTCTCTGTCCTCTCTCTTCCTCAACAGATGCAGCTTTGCTATATCAGAAAGCAGAGGGAGGAAGAATACTTCTGCTCCCCTTGCTTTATAATCACTGAATGAGTGAGCAGAGACCTGCGATGTGGTAAGCAGTGACCGAGAACACTGTCGCCATAGTAACTGAATGAGCAGTTACTATAACAATGGCGATCTCGGATCACCACAGTTAACTTCCTGCTTACCGGCGCTGCTATCCCCGCAGCTCGTTCAGGAGCACACAGCTGCCCCTGAAAATGGTGCATTCATAGTAACGCTATTTCCAGGCACTTTACCAGACTCTTCCAGTGGCCCTGGTGGGGGTGGCATGATGGGTAATTAGGGGTTAATACCAGCTTTGTATTTTAAGCTGGTATTAAAGCATGAGATTCTTAATGTCAGGCCAAGTTAGACCCAGCCATTAAGAACCTCATATAAATGGTTAAAAAAGACACCACACTGAAAAAAATCATTGTATTATAAATAAAAACACAGAGATGCTTAGTGACTCCATCTTTATTAACCCCTCCCCGCCCTCATACCTTATCCATTATCCTCTGCAACATCTTCTTCATTGGAGGCCATGGTGAAGAATACAGCATTCTGTATTCTCACTGAATGAATAATCTGCAAGCTCAGTCCGTAAGCAGTGACTTGCTTAGGTCACCATTTAGGTAACAATGTTACTCACTATGATTAGCGTCCCCCATTGTGGTTAAACGAGAAACAGTTGTATTGGCCTTTTAAATGTTTGCAGGATGTTGAGCACACCACCTAAGCACACTCCCAGGAGACTTGCCAAGAGGACCCAGGCTCCAGGAGGAAAAGGAGGAAGGTGGCCACACGGTACTGCAGCCAGGGTGAACAGTAGAAAGTATGGCACGAGGGTAAGTAGAACCATCGAAGTTGCGTGATGGGCAGAGACCAACCCCGCACCAGATACAGAGCAGATGAAGTGCATAGAGCCATGTGGTGGGCACTGGACACCCTCTCCGGACGTGACCGCGGGTGAGGGCAAGACATTAATATTGCATTATGAGGTATTGCATGATATTTAAAGGGAACCTGTCACCAAATCTTTCTCATACAAATTGCAGCCACCCACAAGAAACCCTTATATAGAACATTGCTGCGGGAACGCTGGAGAGGTGAGTTTGCTGACGTCCCTCCAGAGAGGAGGACATGGGACAGAGCAGGGTCGTCGGCTGCATTATTACAACAAATCTGCAGTCACATAACGTGACTGCAGACTTGTGATTTTTTGATCAGACATCCCGTTTAAGTTATCAAGGAAGAATGTAATTAATTTCATCAAATCATGAATGACCTATATTTAGTTAATAAATATAAACTTTTAACACCCAAAGTTGATATTGAGTAACTAGTTGGTGGCCCAATTCTAACGCATCAACAAGAGAAAAGGAGGGGGGAACAAGAGGCGCAATAGTGCCTTAGCACTATGACACTGAATAGCAAGGAGGTGTATAAAGGATCCACTCACCTATATCAGTTGTGAGACCCACAACTGGTTTGAAGGCGTAAGGTAAAGGTTTCCGGATGGCTGCTGCTGGACTTCCACCGACCACTCAAATGTGGAGACAACAAGATGCAGGGAAGGAAAGGTGTGTCACAGTCCGCGCTGCCCGGTCCACTCTCTCCAAAGGAACACACGGGAAGATGATGTTCAAACAAATCTCCTTTTTATTGAATCCGACACGTTTCGGTGCCCTCCTGGCATCTTCCTCAGGGATACCCACACTACCAGTCATATATATAGTCAACTTCATAATGATGATTAGTGGGAGTAATCATCTAGAGTGACGTCAAAAACGTCATCCAAAGGGGAAGTATCACAGGTTTTGGCGCAATTTTCACAAAAAATCATAATAACTATATAATTAATAACATAGTATCACACTAACAATTTAAAAATCCGATTTGAAGAATTGTACAAAAAAATTAAAGAAATCCATGCGGAACCGCCTGTAAAAGCAACTTAAAAAACCTGGAAGAAATGTTCACAAAAAATATAAAATCTTCTATTCTTCTAACAATTTAAAAAATTTAATATAAATTCTTCAAATCGGATTTTTTAAATTGTTAGTGTGATACTATGTTATTAATTATATAGTTATGATTTTTTGTGAAAATTGCGCCAAAACCTGTGATACTTCCCCTTTTGATGACGTTTTTGACGTCACTCTAGATGATTACTCCCACCAATCATCATTATGAAGTTGACTATATATATGACTGGTAGTGGGGGTGTGGGTATCCCTGAGGAAGGTGCCAGGAGGGCACCGAAACGCGTCGGATTCAATAAAAAGGAGATTTTGTTTGAACATCATCTTCCCGTGTGTTCCTTTGGAGAGAGTGGACCGGGCAGCGCGGACTGTGACACACCTTTCCTTCCCTGCAAATTCTAACGCATCGGGTATTCTAGAATATGGTGTGCGGCGTGTGGGTGTGCGGCGGTGCGGGTGTGCGGCAGTGGCCCCCCTCAGTTCTCACCCGCTACAGGCTTCTGTCCAGCTGCCTCTCACCCTTGCTTGTCTTCTTCTTCTTCCTCCAGCATAGACGTCAGCAATTCCAAGGCCTCGGGGGCGGAGTTAACAGGGGGCGTGATAGTAGGCATATCTATGCGCATAGCCCTGATGTGGTGGGCGTGCCTTGTTCATGACCATTACAACGCCCCCTTTGGTAGCTCCACCCCCACCCCCGCGGCCTTTGAATTTCTGGAGTCTATGCCACAAAAAGAAGAAGAAATGGCGGGTTGAACGGCAGGGAGATGGAGCGGCGGGCAGATGGAACATGGAGCGGCGGCCGGGAGGGAGTGTGGAGCGGGTGAGCAGCGGGCAGGAGACCGAGCGGAGGGGTCCGGGAGACCGGGCGGATCAGTGCCTGTTTCGCTGTAACGGAAATCCCGCATCGCTGATTGTTCGCGGCTGGTTGGGCGCAACCAATCAGTGACTGGGTTAGAGAGATAGTGTGACGTGAGTGCAAGGTGAGTGTGGGGCTAAGTGTGACGTGAGTGCAGGACAGAGTTTGACGTGAGTGCAGGGTAAGTGTGTGTGGTGGGTGAGTGTAGGGTGTGTGGGTGTAAGTGGTCTGCAGTACCTGCTCCTGGTGCTGTGTGCGTTTAGCTTAAGGACCTCTGGTGATGTCACAGTCATGTGACCTTGCTCCAGCCATGATTGTGACATCAGAGGTCCTGTAAGTATACAGCCCCCGTCACACATAACAACGCACTAGCGATACCGATTACGATACGACCTGGCCGGGATCGCTGGTGCGTTGTTTTCACATTGCTGTTCATTTCAAATAGCGGGATGGGAAAGCCGACAGTGAAGTCAGCTTTCCTGCTCGCTATGTGAGTGTAGTGCTGTCATCTCTGTCACGGCAATCCCGCATAGCTGATGTGTTTACAGTGCGTTTTTTGTAACAAAATATTTGCTGGTACGCATTTCTGATTAATTTCCCCTATGCACATGGGTGAGCAAGGCTCTCTGCCGCCTGAGCCTAGGTGAGGACCAGGGTGGGGGTTGCTGTCGGCGGCCGCTGACGGGGGGGTGCTGTCGGTAGCCGCCGCTGGTGATTTTACCTTATGCAGCTGGCGTATGTCACACAGGAAGTGCATGGTGCAGGCTCCGCCCCCTTCTGCTCTGCCGCTCCCCCTAAAGGCTCATATTGACCATTGGACAGTGCAACTCTGCCTATGCATGGCACATGTCCCCTATGCATGGCACACGTCACCCTATTATGGCACACATCCCCTGTGCGTGGCACACGTCCCCTGTGCATGGCACTCATCCCCCCTGTGCATGGCACATGTCCCCTGTGCGTGGCACACATCCCCTATGAGTGGCACATGTCCCCTGTGCATGGCACATGTCCCCTGTGTGTGGCACACGTCCCCTATGCATGGCACATGTCCCCTAAGCATGGCACACGTCCCCTAAGCAGGGCACACGTCCCCTATGCAGGGCACACGTCCATCTATGCGTGGCACACTCCCCTATGCAGGGCACACATCCCCTATACAGGGCACACGTCCCCTATTCATGGCACACCGTCCCCTATGCGTGGCACACGTCCCCATGCAGGGCACACATCCCCTATGCAGGGCACACGTCCCCTATGCAGGGCACACGTCACCTATGTGTGCCACATCCCCTATGTGTGGCATAGTCCACTATGCAGGGCACACGTCCCCTGTGCGTGGCACACACGTCCCCTATGCAGGGCACACGTCCCCTGTGCATGGCACCTGTCCCCTATGCAGGGCACACGTCCCTGTGTATTTGAAATATGGTGCCATGGCGCGCGCCATGGCTCCATATTTCAAATACACTGTACTCAGTGTATTTGAAATATGGCGCGATGGCGAGCGCCAGTATCCTGATTGGTCAGCACTGAACGCGGCGACCAATCAGAGGAGCGGCATTCAAACCGCGGCGACCAATCAGAAGAGTACTGTGGCTTGGCGCGTGGTTTGAATGCCGCGAAGGGCACCACCGCTGCGAGCCGGTCATCTCCTCGCTGGCTCGCCGCTGACCGGAGCTCAGCCATGGCTACTGCTACACAGAGGTCAGCGGCTTGCCGGTCATCTCCCGGCTGGCGAGCCGCAGACCTCTGTGCCACAGGTAGCTGCGGCTGAGCTCCGGTCAGCGGCTCGCCAGCCGGGAGCTGACTGGCTGACACCGATAATCTCCCGGCTGGCTCGTGTGCGCTGCGGCCACCGTCGGCCGGACCCGTGTATCCCAGCGACAGCGGCGCTAATGCGCCCTTGTCGCCGGACTGCAAATTGGTGTGGAATTCAAACTTTGAATTTGCACGCCTATTTGCATAGTCTGCGCTCTGTCTGGCGCGCGATTTCCGTGACAGACATACAACATTAGACGATTATATAGTAGATGGGGAAGAAAACATCAATGCACCAGAGTCCAAGAAATTATCTTATGAAAATGCTGACTCTGTGTAGAAAGTGACACTTATCTCATCCTGAGATCAATTCTTGCATTTCTTAAAAGATGCCAGCAAGTATTAAAGTTAATGAAATTGGCGTGTATAAATCAAAAGCATAGTCCATTTAGCACATCCTGAAACATAATGAGGATTATATTTTAAAAAAATCTGCATGATTACTGTCATGCTGAAAATAAAAACACTGAGGCCTTGTTCACACATACCATCAGTTTTTGCCTTAAATCCGTTTTCGGGGACATTTTGGACTGTTTTTTTTCAAAGTCCAAAAACGCATATGCGTTAACGCATGGTGCACTTAAGTGTCAATGCATTCTTTAACAACACATGCATTTTTGTTCAGCATCCCAAAAAACACTGCATGCAGCGTTTTTGGGTGCTGTAAATAAACGCATTCATTTTTTAAAAAACGCATGCACTTTTTTAACATGGGGCCCTATGGGAAACGCATGCATTTTTTGCATGGCACATATAGGCACCATGCATTAACGCATGCGTTTTTGCATGTGTTTTTGGAGAAAAAATGAGTCCCAAAAGTTCCAAAAAACGTTCAGAACCTCAGGGGACACTATTGGCACCCTTAGAAAAACTGATCTGTTTTTCTAAGGGCTTAAAAAATGGATTGGTATGTGTGAACAAGGCCTCATTCCTGAGACACTTCCAGCTAAAAAGTCTATATATTTATAATAAAGTATGCCTATTGTGTTTCTGTATGTATGTGCTGTGTTTATACATGTGTGTGTATGTATGTGCTGTGTTTATACATGTGTGTATGCATACATGTGTCTGTATGTATATGCTTTGTGTAAACATGTGCCTGTACATATGTGCTCTATGTATACAGGGTGGGCAATTTATATGGATACTCCAAAATAAAATGAGAATGGTTCGTCATATCAACTTCCTGTTTGTGGTATATGGGAGGGGAAAACTTTTCCAGATGGGTGGTGACCATGGAGGCCATTTTGAAGTCGGCAATTTTGGATCCAACTTTATTTTTTTCAATAGAAAAAGGGTGATGTGACACATCAATCTTATTGAGAATTTCATAATTAAAACAATGGTGTCCTTGGTTTTAATGTATCTTTATTCTTTCATGAGTTATTTTCAAGTTTCTCTTTGTTTACAGCCATTGACATGTCGCAGAGGTTAACACATGAGGAGTGGATAGAAATTGTGTTGATCTCTGGTGAACACAGTACCCAGGTCATTGCAGCAGATTTCAATGCAAGACACCCTATGAGACCACCCATCTCCCATGCTACAGTTAGCAAACTGCTCACCAAAGTTCGTGAAACAGGTTCAGTGTTGGAATTGCCAAAATGTGGACGCAAGAAAACTGTCACTGATGAAGAAACATTAGTGCCTGTCCTAGCTTCATGCAGCAAGAGCCCACAGCATAGCACTCACCGCATGTCACTGGAGAGTGGCATAAGTCGAACATCCCTTCGGCAGATATTAGCCACTCACAAATGGCACCCTTACAAAATCCAGCTGCTGTAGCATCTCAACGAGGATGACCCAGATCGGCGCACTGAGTTTGCAGAACGAGCAAAACAAAAATTGGAGCAGGACCCTCAGTTTACACAGAACATTATGTTCAGTGATGAGGAAAACTTTTTTGTGAATGGTGAAGTTAACAAACAAAACCACTGCTATTGGTCTGACACTAACCCACAGTGGATAGATCTCTCCAAGACTGTTGGATCACAAAAATTGATGGCATGGTGTGGTATATGGGGTACATAGATAGTGGGGCAATTCTTCATCAATGGAAACCTGAAAGTCACTGGATATCTGAAATTGCTACATGATGATGTGTTCCCTCTTTATACACTGAAGATGGCACGTTACCTGAGTTTTTCCAACAAGAGGGTGCACCACCACATTATGGGTGTAAGGTCTGAGTATTCCTACATGAACAGTTTCCTGGAAAGTGGATTGGTCATCGTGGGCCAGTTGAATGGCCACCAAGGTCTCCTGATCTAACCCCCTTAGACTTTTATCTTTGGGGTCATCTGAAGGCAATTGTCTATGCTGTGAAGATACAAGATGTGCATCATCTGAAACAACGGATACAGGAAGCCCGTGTTGAAGACATTCCATGAACACTTTAATCAATTTCACCTCACCATTAACTTAACACTCAACTACTCCTGCACTGAAATCAGCTTTCTGGACACCATCATTAAGCTACAGAACAATGAAATAGAGACATCCTTGTACGGGAAACCAATTGACTGTCCAACATATCTCCGATGGGACAGTTTTCATCCAAAACACATAAAAAACTCTATTGTGTACAGCCAGGCCATCAGATACAACCGGATATGTTCCAATCCTACGGACAGAGTCAATCACCTTGAGGACTTCAGAAAGACCTTTTTCAACCAGGGCTACCATCCAAGAACAATCGAGAACCAGATTACAAGAGCCACCAGAATATCAAGGAATCATCTCCTACATTACAAAACTAAAGAAGAAAACAACAGAGTTCCTCTCGTTGTCACCTACAATCCAAGTCTGGAGGTGCTAAGAGGAGCTGCACGGAAACTGCAACCACTCCTGCAAAAAGATGCTCAACTAAAATCAATATTTCCGGATCCCCCACTCTTGTGTTTTAGACAACCTTCGAATCTAAAAAACATCATTGTGAGAAGCGCCCTGTCCTCTCTAGCAACAACAAGAACCTTTCCCTGCAACCAGAACAGGTGCAAAACCTGTCCATCTATAATGACAACGGACAAGATAAGGATTCCTGGGACAGATCAGGACTACAAGATCCCAGGTAATTTCAGCTGCACCACAAGCAATGTAGTGTATTTAATTAAATGTACCAAATGCCCAACAGCTGGAATGTACATAGGTGAGATCGGATTACAATTCAGAACAAGAATGAATTCTCATCGCCACTCAATAAAAGAAAAGCCTATGGATATACCTGTAGCGAACCATTTTTGCAGCTCTGACCACAACACTGAATCCGATATGAGGCTGCTCATTTTAACACTAGAAGTCCCAGAGAGGGGTCATTTAATATTTCTACCTTTGGAACCCAGAGACGGGTCGAATGACCTGAAGGATTTTAGGCCACATTTACAAATGAAAGGACGCAAATTGGAGCCATCAGAGTTGTCGGTTTGGACTAAGGGTCATTTGAACCTCTTTCGGGACTTCAGGGGGGAGCTCGAAATTTCTGGGACTTCTAGTGTTAAAGTGTAACTTCAAATCTCAGAGAGAGAGAAGAATTTGGGAATACAAATTGATAACGACCTTTGACACATTCAATACAGGACTAAATGCTTCACATGGATTCATGGGATTTTATGTAAAATGAATGGACATTTGGGGATAGCAGATTCATGCAATTTTATATAAAATGAAAGTGCATTTGGAGACATCTTGCAACACACTGAAATTATAGGACTATGAACTCTTGACACTTCTGTGAACGGTCTCACTCCACAACTTCCAAGTATTTTCAGGTCTCCATGGGTTGCTAACCATTTAACTAATACTATTAGTTCTGATTATCTTAGAAATCTGGTTCCTCTGTACCTGCTCCTCCACCCCTCCCTAACCCTACTCTGCTTTGTGTCACCTGTCATATCCACCAGAGCATATAACACTGTTTTTCTTTTTTTTTCTTTCATTTGCTTATGTATATATGTATGTGTCATCAGTTTAACCAGCTAATATTATTTTTTACTAAGTGGCAGAATTGCTTTCTAATTCCTTATTTATATCAGCTGGTGTCATGGCTTTCCATGGCTTTTTGCACATCTCTTTCTTCATGGATTCAATACTTTTTCCCTGGGTCATTTCTCATTAACATACATAAATAAATGTATTGACATCTATGGTTTGATTTATTTGCCTGTGTGTATTGGATGGGTTGTTAATGACATCTGGTGATAAATTCATATCAATAACACCTTTAGAATTATACTGTATTTCCTTAGAAAATTGGTGATATGTTCAAAACTTATTTCACACACTTTATATTATCAATATGAGCTTAGACTGCAGACTCAGCTTTAATTTTAAGGTATTCACGATACTATATGGGGACAGCATGATATATTAGTAATTGGTTTGTCCCCATCATTCTTCATTATCCTGTGCAAAAAGGCCAGTCAACAAGATGTGAGTGACTTGAATGTTGTCGATGGTGCTTGTTTAATAGTCTTAACTCAGTCCATGTTTCACAAAATAGTAGGACAACACGGGGGAATCAGGACTTCCGAAGCTGTCCCTCAGGCTAGGGACTCTAGCTGTCCCTTATCCCAGAGATTCATCTGATGATGAAGATGTCTGGGCAACCACTGTTCCCCTCTCCTCACCATCTCTGATCTAATACTCCCTCTCCCCCACACAGGAGGGCCAGGACAGAAGTGGTAATACCCCCACACAAATAAACTAACGAGAAAACAAAGACTAAACTAACAGCAGTCAAACAGAGGTATAAGATAAAAGATGAGCAGACAGAAACAAAGAGAAGCGAGGAAATAATAAGAGAAAGAAAGAATTTCCACAACACGCCACACAGCACTAAGTAAGCCTTCACAGCAACTGGATCACCACAGCACAAGGACCGGTTTCGCACAAGCTATAGTCAGCATGTGAAGTGAGGTTTCATCATCTTAAAAAAGAGGGGAGTGGCTGCGATAGGTTTATCAAAACATGTAATCCAGAAGCCGGCTAGCAGAGATTAACTCCAGCTAGCCCAATCAATAATAGATACACAGCTGGTCCATGCCTGAGCCTGCCTGTATAAGGCCTCCCTCATACTGCGTTTTTTCCCTGTCTGCGTGGATCCTGTAATTTGAAGGACCAGACGGAAAGGAAAGGATCTATGCAAATGGATGACACTGATGCTCCTCGATCCTTTTTTTGATGGATCCGTGAATTACCAGAGATTGGGGGAGTCCATTTGGATGCATTATAATTCTGGAGAAAGAGACATAGAGAGGCCTCACTAGGGAGGGGCTGTTCTTGGCTACGCAACATGCTCAGTACTGCACAACGGATACAAGCGGACAGAAACGGATCAGTCTCAATTGACCCCCATGTTATTTGACGCAGACTGTGATGGATCCTTTCTGTCCACTTTTTTGAAGGCAGCCGAAAATTGGAGCAGTCTCCGATTCTGGGGACCGGAAAAAAGCATCCCATCTGTGCCCACAGGGATACATGGGAGGTCAAAACGGATCTCTGGCTATCCGTTTCAAAACGGATACAAATAGATCCACAAAAACGTGATGTGAAGGAGGCCTAACTTAGAAGCACCAGAGAAACTACAGTGTGGAGTGTCAGAGTCAGTAGTGTGAACAGTGCTATTAGCCACCATGATACTTGGAGAATTATGAGCCAAAAACCTTGTTTCACCATGTCAATTTCATCTAAATATTTCTGTGTCATGGTGCAATATGTTAGCATTTGGGGCCCCAGTTTTAATGTTTACCCAGGGTTCCAATTTGTGTAAAACCAGCCCTGATAGGAATCCAGTCTATGCAACATCAGGGACATTGTTAAAGACTGTATATATTTTAAATAAGGCTTACAAGGTATGAAAGCTCAGAAACAACCAAGAAAAACTAAGCATTTTTGCCTTTCCCAGCTGCTTTTCATGTGTACAGATGGAGTCGTACTATGGGTTATACAATAAACATCAGCATTTTCCTAATAACAGGATACCCAGATAAGAAGTGCTGATTCTGTGGTGTCTAGCATTGTTCGATGTAACGATGATTTATGAATCTGGATGTATGCATCTTGATTACTATAAACCACTGCTACCGAATGCAACATAGAAAATAGATAAAATAGTTTGATTAGGACATTGGAGAACTATAATTTAGTTATGGCTTTGATAACACTGTTTGAGTTCCATTCAGTGACTTCTACAGAAAATAACTAAAATAAACACAATGCCTATAGAAAAAGTGGGGCAAAATAGCAATATCCTTATCAGTCTTTATGAAGTTAGGGTGATGACTCCAAGAAATAGTGTAAGAATGATAACATCAGTTAACAAAGGAGAACATGAAAGCTATGTGTGAATTGTATCCTAAATTTGAAAGCTTCACAGTATACATTTCAAGGCAAGAACATGTGTCACTTTTCTCAATTTATGTCAAGGAATTTATAGATTATTTACAACAGTGAATTATTATTATCATCCTTTCTGAGACTACATTTATATCAGGTTTCTGATCTCAAGACTTGATGAAGCTTTTATATAAATTATTTCTGCACTGCATTCAAAAATGTATTTATTATTATAGGCATAGGGAGAGGTACGTTTAGTTAGGCAAAATGTATCGGCCATAAAACTGAAATTTAATATTATTATTATTATTTATATAACACCATTGATTCCATGGTGCTGTTCATGAGAAAGGGTTACATACAAAACAAGTGAAAAATACAGAGAACAAACTGACTGTGACAGACCGGTACAGGGGGGAGAGGACTACATTCTATGGGATAGTGGGGAGGGAGACAATAGGTTGGGTAAACTCTGATAGTGGAGCGCCAGGTCTGGTGGTGATGGAGTGGCAGCTCTGGTGGCAGTAAGGTCATTCCAGGCAGTAAGCTGTTCTGATTCCAGTGGAGTATAATTTACATAGCAGTGGAGTATAACTTTACATATTTTATAACAAATTTGGTGCCTCTTTTGACTATCTTTGCACCAAAAGGCAAATCAATTCCAGCTATATACAGGCATATATGTGCTACATAGTGTTCACTAATATCAGGAAACAGTTATGGCAAATCTCTTGGTGCATCCCACTAAACCTTTTTGTGCCCACATGGCTTGCACCAATATTTGTATATGTTTTTACACTGTAAATGTGGCAAACAACTCTTAATAATAACCCCCAACCCCCAAATTTTCATTTTTAACACCTAAGTCTGGAGTGTGGAAAGTTGTACAGACGAAGCAGTAATCATTAATCTTCATTTAGACTTTAGAATCAGAAGGGGGTGAATTACTATACAAAAACTTAACTTTTGTATTTTTACATGAAGGCTTGTTTTTCCATGGTTAGGTTGTGGACTCCATTTCTTGACCTGCTCTATACACCTGTATAGGGAGATAGACAGCATTAGACACAATGAAGTAGCCTCTCACAGTGTCTGCACTGCTGGTCAGGGAAGACAATAGAAGCTAAGCAGGGAAGTCTGTGTCTCCCAGACGGAAGGATATAGAGAACATGCCAAATCAGCTGAAAGTTGTGTCACAGTTGGTAAATTTAAAAGACCTGGCCACAGCCCAGAAGGGAGAGTTGACGCCAAATTAAGTAAGAGAACAGACGTGGGAGCGAGAGTGCTAAATGCTCACCCCCATGCTCAAGAATCAACTAGGCTTACTGATACCTTAATCCCGTCAGGACAGTGTCTCCTTCCAGAAGCATCCCGCTGGTCCAAACTTTGGGAACCAGTATCTGACGTCACCAGTCAAGATCCAGAATCCAGACTGCATTGTTAAGCCAAGAAGACAAGATGTTGCTGGTCAAGAACTCTAGTTTGTGTGGTTGGGTCCCGAATCGAGAAGACCAACTACTGTTGGCAATCCAAGTGAGCTGCTACCATGCTTCCTGCTTAGCTATGTGTTACTAAGTGATGTGAAATGGCTATTAATAACGGACTCAGTTTTTATCAGGACGGTGTGTTAAACGTCTGCATACCATTATTGACTCTGTTAGATAGGCTAAGATCACACATCCAAATCCGTTTTTTTTAGCCCTTAGAAAAACAGATTCTGTTATTCAAAGGGTGCCAATCGTGTCCCCTGAGGTCCTGGACATTTTTGGGACTTAGTCATTTCTTCACCAAAAACGCATATGCGTTAACGCATGGTGCCTATATGTACCATGCGTTAACGCATACATCACTCATAGGGCCGCATGTTAAAAAATGCATGCTTTTTTTTACAGGACCCCAAAAATGCTGTTAGACGGATTTAGCGCAAAAACAGATTTAATGTGTGACCCTGGCCATAGTGACACTGACAGATATGACATATGATGTGTCAGTATGTCATATGTAATTTAAAGGTTAAGAACACATAACAATTAATGAGGCCCTTGCTATCCCTTTCAACTCCCAGTGTTGACAAATCTCATAGAAAACACAATAGCCGTATTATTTGAAGATGAAATTGGATTAGTAAACTCTACATTGGAGAAATTTAGATACATTATTAAGGCTGGAGTGCGCACTGCCATAGACCTTATGTTAAAGTTCTCAGGACCTCGAACAGCGGCAGATACTATACGTTTCTATTACGTTCATTACGTACAGTATCTTCGCAACTGTCAGGAGCCGCGGCTTCATTGATAAAATTGTACAAAGCCGACAATAGCCGGCTATACTGTAAATGGGTTATCAACCCCTGACTTGCCCACAGGAGTGGGCAGTATGTCTCTAGGGGGGGTGGGCACCCCCTAGAGACATGTTTCCCACAACTAATATTAATATTTAATGTTTTTTAAACAGTTAACACTTTGTTCATCCCTGCGGCAGCAGGGATGAACAAAGTAGACGGTAACCGCATTGCTCGGGATTACACATCCTGAGCAATGTGGTTACCGCATTGCGGGTCACAGAACCGCTCTAAAAACTGCAGCCTGCATAATTTTTAGCGCAGGCTGCAGATCCGGAGCCGGTAACCGGATTGCATGTAATATATCAGTACCCAATCACTTATCTCTCTTTACCAGCGCATCAAATGCAGAGAAGGGTTTTACGGAGCGGTGGCCAATCATGCATGCAGCTGTTCGATACAGCATTATGGAAGATGTGGAAAGAACAAAGCATGTTTATTAGTCTCTATAATAAATAAATAATATAAAATATTGTCAAACTGTGGATTTGGGTAAATTGAATTTTCCTGTTTATTATCAAAAAACAGCCTGTGACTATGCACTGAGAAAAAAGTATTGGGACAAAATTCTTATTCATTAAATTCCCATTGTCCCATCTTTAGGCTGTATCATCCTACATGCCCGCCTGAATCCTTAATGAAATAAAGCACATCCTTTACTAAGACGTGTAGTAGAGGGGCTACAAGGAAACTAAACTTCAGGAAGGCAAATTTCCAACGGTTGAGAGATGATCTTAGTGCAATAAATTGGGACGATGTCCTGAGACATAAAAGTACACAACACAAATGGGAGATGTTTATTAGCATTCTGATAGGACCTATGCACAATATGTGCAATATGTGACAAAAAGAAGCATTAGGGAATTAAAGCAAGTAGGTAGTGATGAAGCATTATTAAATAAATACAGAAAATTAAATAACATTTGTAAAAAGCAAATCAAGGCAGCAAAGATTGAGACAGAGAGACTCATTGACAAGAAAGTAAAAAGAATCCCAAAATATTTTTTAACTACATAAATAGTAAGAAACTAAAAAATGATGGTGTTGGCCCCTTTAAAAATAGTCTGGGTGAAATCGTGGATGAGGATGAGGAAAAAGCCAATATGCTAAATGACTTTTTTTCAACAGTATTTACACAAGAAAATCCCATGACAGACAATATGATCAGTGATAACAAAAAATTCTCAATTAAATGTCACCTGCTTAACCCAAGAGGAAGTACGGCATCGTCTAAAAATCACTAAAATTGACAAATCCCCGGGCCGGATGGGATACACCCCAGAGTGCTACAGGAATTAAGTACTGTCATAGATAGACCATTATTTTTAATATGTAAAGATTCCATAAATAACAGGGTCTGTACCACAGGACTGGCTATAGCAAATGAGGTGCCAATATTCAAAAGGGGACAAAAACTGAACTTGGAAATTATAGGCCAGTAAGCTTAACCTCTACTGTGGGTAAAATCCTAGAGGGTTTTCTAAGAGATGCTATACTGGAGTATCTGAAGAAAAATAACCTCATGACCCATTATCAACATGGTTTTACGAGGGACCGTTCCTGTCAAACTAATCTGATAAGCTTCTATGAAGAAGTAAGTTCTGGACTGGACCAAGGAAATGCAGTGGATGTGGTGTATATGGACTTTTCAAAAGCTTTTGATACGGTGCCACACAAAAGGTTGATACATAAAATGAGGGCAATGGGGATAGGGGAAAATATGTGTAAGTGGGTTAAGAACTGGCTTAGTGATAGGAAACAAAGGGTGGTTATTAATGGAACACCCTCAGAATGGGTCACAGTTAACAGTGGGGTACCACAGGGGTCAGTGTTGGGCCCGCTTCTATTTAATATATTTATTAATGACCTTGTAGGGGGCATACGGAGTAGAATCTCAATATTTGCAGATGACACTAAACTCTGCAGGGTAATCAATACAGAGGAGGACAATTTTATATTACAGGAGGATTTATGTAAACTAGAAGCTTGGGCTGCTAAATGGCAAATGCGCTTTAATGGGGATAAATGTAAAGTCATGCACTTGGGCAGAGGAAACAAAAGGTATAATTATGTGCTTAATTGTAAAACACTGGGCAAAACTGTCACTGAAAAAGACCTGGGTGTATGGGTAGATGACAAACTCACATTTAGTGGCCAGTGTCAGGCAGCTGCTGCAAAGGCAAATAAAATAATGGGATGCATTAAAAGAGGCATAGATGCTCATGAGGAGAACATAATTTTACCTCTATACAAGTCACTAGTGCGACCACACTTAGAATACTGTGTACAATTCTGGTCTCCAGTGTATAAGAAAGACATAGCTGAACTAGAGCGGGTCCAGAGAAGAGCGACAAAAGTCATTAGAGGACTAAGGGGTCTGCAATACCAAGACAGGTTATTAAACTTGGGGTTATTTAGCTTGGAAAAACGAAGGCTTAGGGGTGATCTTATAATAATGTATAAATATATGAGGGGACAGTACAGAGACCTTTGTAATGATCTCTTTACTCTTAGGCCTGAGACTGGGACAAGGGGGCATCCTCTACGTCTGGAGGAAAGAAGGTTTAATCATAATCACAGATGCGGATTCTTTACTGTAAGAGCAGTGAGACTATGGAACTCTCTGCCACATGATGTTGTAATGAGTGACTCACTACTAACATTTAAGAAGGGCCTGGATGCCTTTCTTGAAAACTATAATATTATCAGTTATACATACTAGATTCTTTGATAGGGCGTTGATCCAGGGAATTAGTCTGATTGCCGTATCTGGAGTCAGGAAGGAATTTTTTCCCCCTTTCCCCCAAGGTGGAGCTTAGTGTTGCCACATGGGTTTTTTTTGCCTTCCTCTGGATCAACATGTTAGGCTATGGGTTGAACTAGATGGACTTAAAGTCTTCCTTCAACCTTAAAAACTATGTTACTATGTTACTATGTTACATGCAGAAATACCTCCAGTGAGTGCAGCTTCATTCCTTCTATCTTTGATGCACTAACAAATACAATGCCAAGCAGTGGATGGAGTGAGGTAAAGCACACTACCACTGGACTATGGAGCACTGGTAACATGTTCTGTGGAGTGATGAATTACGCTTTTCTTTTAGGTAGTCTCAAGGCCGAGTTTGGGTTTGGTGAATTCCAATTAGAACATTGTCTGCCTAAGTTGGTGTTTGAGGCATAATGGTACGGGGTTAGGGCACCGTTACACGTAGCGATATTCCAGTGATCCCACCAATGATCCGACCTGGCAAGGATAGCTGGAACATTGCAGTGTGGTCGCTGGTGAGCTGTCAAACAGGCATATCTCCTCATCAACAAGCGACCCGTGTAACGACCTTGACATAGTGGAAAAGAATATAAACTATTCTTTTCCACGATGTCGAGGTCCCGCTACTGTATTCTGATAGGCTGGGGTAAGCGGGAGAATGCTGGCAAGCAGGGTACATATCGGGTTACTAAGCAAAGAGCACTGTGCTTAGTAACCCGATGTGTACCCTGGTTACCAGCGTGCTGTGCTTAGTAACCCGATGTGTACCCTGGTTACCAGGGAACACATCGGGTTAGAGGGGCATCACGCATGCCGATGTATGCTGCCCAGCGGAAGACCGACGACCAAAAAATGGTCCTGGCCATTCTGCAGCGATCAGCGACCTCATCGCTGGTCGCTGCAACATGTCACACACAGCGACTTTGCTGGTGAGGCCGCTGCTACGTCACAAAACCTGTGACATTGCAGTGATATTGTTAGCAATATCGCTGTGTGTGAAGTACCCTTACTCTTCAGATGTTGGTCTAGGCCTCTTAGTTCCTGTGATAAAAACTCTTAAAGCTTCAGCATACTAAGACATTTTGGTTAATTTGGTTAATTATCTCCATTGTAGTTTGTGAGAACAGTTTGAAGAAGGCCATTTTCTATTCCTTCATGATTGTGCCCCAGTGTACAAAGCAAAGCATATAAAGGCATGGTTGGGGAAATTTGGTGTGAAATAACCTTGAACACCTCTGGATGGATTAGATTGGACACTGCAAACAAGATCTTCTCATCCAAACATCTGTGTAGGATTTCACAATTGCTCTACTGAATGAATGGGCAGAAAGCCTTTTTCAGTAGAGTGAAAATTGTTTTAATTGTAAAGTGGATCCAATTCCATATTAATTTCCTATGGATTTAAAAAAAAGAAAAAAAAACATGTTGCAAAAGCTCCTAAAAGTGTCATGTTTAGGTACCCCAATACTTTTGTCTACATAGTGTATATCAATGTCTAACTTATTTTCATTCAATGGCACATACGTGAAGCAATAAGTATGCAAAATTCATGTTCAAGTTAAGGTAAAAAATATTTATATCTTATTAGCAAGTAGATAAAAAATATTACAATCTGAATGTCCTTAGTGGTTGATACCTTTTAATGGCTAAGGCTGAAGGCTCATTGTCTTGCATCAAACACGGAGCGAGTGATGAGAGTGTGATGCGTGTTTTGGGTGTGTGTGGTGCGAGTATGGTGAGAGTGAGTGAGTGTGCCTGCCTGTATGTATGTGAGTGTGCTGCAAGTGTGATGAGAGTGGGATGTGTGAGTGCTTGTGTGCTGTGTGTGAGTGTGATGCTGTCCATGGTCCTGAAGCAAACTTCAGGACCGTGGACAGCATTTACCAACATATTTATACTCTGGCGGCTGTCAAAGCTGCAGAGTATGAATGTGTCAGGTTCCCGGTACAGTAATTAATCATCTTGCACCGCTGTGTCAGCGCTGCAAGATGATTAATAGGTACCCAGCTGATGGGCAATTTTTAGTCATTTTTGGGGTTAAACTGCATATGCAGCTTCTGTGCAGTATATGAGCACAGATGCTGCATATGCGGTAATGTACCCTGGTAATAAAGGTTAATATGTGCCAAATAACTTGTCACCATGTCTCTAGGGAGTGACCACATTCCCAAGAGACATGGTGCCTAAATTCATTGGTGGTTCAGGGGTTAATGGCATAAATTTATGAATAGCCGACATTTGTCGGCTTTTTGTAATCAATGCAGAAAGCCGGCGGCTCCTGCTCACAGCGTGCGGTATACTACGCCATTTGCGTAAACACATTGCTGGGCAGCGTCATCTATGAGGAGCTGGCCCAGGTACTTACGCAAATTGCGTAGTGAAGGCGCCGCTCTCCATGGTGCTGAAGATGTCAGCATCACTTCCATTGCCAGCGCACCGGAGTTTCAATGTGTTGGATATTGGTGCACAGAGATTTCACATCCATGGTGGCGAGGATGGTTCCTTTTGGTAGAGGACCTATTGCTGATAGTTTATTCAATAAGTCAGTTGCAGCTGAGTGTCTCTTTTACCCGAGGTTTTAAGAACAACCTTTACCCATCCAGAAATTTGTTTGGTGCCTCCTCTTGGACCTTCTGGTTATCAGGTCATCAGCTCTTAAGGTACCGTCACACACGGCAATTTTGCAAGCAATTTCACTGGCAATTTGCTGGTTGCAGTGAAATCATGGATACATGGTTCTGTTTTGTTGCTGTGTAGAAATGGAACCATGTATCCATGATTTCACTGCAACCAGCAAATTGCCAGTGAAATTGCTTGCAAAATTGCCGCGTGTGACGGTACCTTAAAGGATATGTCAGGTAGATGAGAGTCCAGCTTGTTTAATTACTTGTAACAGTCAGACTCCATTTTCTAGTAGTAGCATGTGTCCATCAGTTGTCTATTTGCTTCCTTCAGGTAGTCTGATTTGTTCATCATGACTATTGCACCACCCTTGTCTGCAGGTTTGATGATGATTTCTTTGTTGGTTTTCAAAGACTGCATGGCTCTTCGCTCCTGGGTAATGATGTTGGTTGGTTCCTCTTATTTGCATCTAAAATAGTGGATTTTACCAAATGTCATAAGTGTCTATATATTTATTCAAGTGGGGTTGTGTCCATGTGCAGGTGTCCAGTTTGACCTTTTCTTGGTTGTCAGGATCCCTCTTCCGTCAGTCCAAGTAAGTTCTGAATCTTTTCTGTCACTATAAAATTCCCTCAGGCGTAGTCTCCTGAAGTAATCTTCCATATCACTGCAAAGTTCAACAATTTATCCAGAGCTTTAGTAGGACGAAAGATTGATAACACAATTAGATCTTTTTGTGTCTTGACTGGAGTAGTTGTCCAAGTTGTCAGGTCTTGTCTTTGTTTTGTTTGTATTGAGTCTGATTAATATATATATTTCCAGACTTTGCACTTCTATATTTTAGGCAGCCGCTGAATCTAAAAATCATCATTTTCAGAAGCCCCCTGTCCTCTCCAAAAACAACAGGAACTCTTCTGTGCAAGCAGAAGAGGTGCAAAACCTGTCCATTTATAATGACAACAGAAAAAATAAAGATTCCCAGCACAGATCAGAACTATAAAATCAAAGGTACCTTCAGCTGCACCACAACTAATATTGTACACTTAATTATATGTACAAAATGTGTGAGTGGGAATCTGTATATAGGGGACATGGGGAAACAACTTTGAACTAGGATGAACTTTCATCCACACAATAAGTGAAAAAAAGACAGATCTGCCACTAATCAAAGGACAATAAAGCTATCACATGTCTTTTCTCTGAACTCTGATATTTACTGCCTCAATTGCTCTTCCCCCTCCCAACACTGACCACTATGCTCTGCTTATCCAACCCTACATGTGTGTATATATGTGTTCAGAATTTGCCTGATGAAGAGACCTTAGAGCCTCAAAAGCTTGCTATTTTTTACCATCTTTTCAATTCACCATTAAAAGGTATCAACCACTGAGGACTCTCAGAGTCTAATACTTTTTTGATCAAGTTCCCAAGTTTTTCCTAATTTTAAAGTGTGTATTTTGTCTATTTTGCCATAATAATAGCCAACTGGCCTGAGATGCAGTAAAATTATTAGAACCCTTAAAGATCAAGCCACTTTCTACATTACTGACTGAGTCACATTTTTCAATTCTGACCAGTGTCACTTTGTGAGGTTATAACTCTGGAATGCTTCAATGGATCCCAGTGATTCTGAGATTGTTTTTCGTTACATATTGGACTTCATGTTAGTGGTAATATTTTTCGTCAATATTATTTGCATTTATTTATGAAAATTTGGAAAAAAAATGGAAAAATGCTTATATGCCATTAAGCCACATTGTCATACACACAAAATACCGTATATACTCGCGTATACGCCGAGTTTTTCAGCCCAAAATTTGGGCTGAAAAGTCCCCCCTCGGCTTATACGCGAGTATATAAAAAAATAAAAAAATACCGCAGCAGCCCCGGAGGTATACAGGCCCCCCCCATCAAGTTCCAGGGCCCCCCCCCCCTTGCGCGCCAGCCTGTAAAGGAAAATCATACTTGCCAGTGTCCAGTAGCGCCGTCCGCAGCTGCCGACACGCGATCCCGGGCTCCATTCAGCGTCTTCCTCATTTCCTGTAGTCGCGGGCAATGACGTCATTGCCCGCGACCACAGGAAGTCGGAAGCCGGAAGACGCTGAATGGAGCCCAGGATCGCGTGTCAGCAGCTGCGGATGGCGCGACTGGACACTGGCAAGTATGATTTTCCTTTACAGGCTGGCGCGCAAGGAGGGGGGGGTCCTGTAACTTGATGGGGGGCCTGTATACCTCCGGGGCTGCGGCTGTATACAGCCCTGGGGCTGCGGCTGTATACAGCCCTGGGGCTGCGGCTGTATACTGCCCTAGGGCTGCGGCTGTATACAGCCCTGGGGCTGCGGCTGCTGTATATACCTCTGGGGCTGCAGCTGCTGTATATACCTCTGGGGCTGCAGCTGCTGTATATACCTCTGGGGCTGCAGCTGCTGTATATACCTCCGGGGCTGCATATGGGGCTGCATATACCTCTGGGGCTGCATATACCTCTGGGGCTGCATATACCTCTGGGGCTGTATATACCTTTGGGCCTGCATATACCTCTGGGGCTGCATATACCTCTGGGGCTGCATATACCTCTGGGCTGCATATGGGGCTGCATATACCTCTGGGGCTGTATATACCTCTGGGGCTGCATATACCTCTGGGGCTGCATATGGGGCTGCATATACCTCTGGGGCTGCATATACCTCCTGGGGCTGCATATACCTCTGGGGCTGCATATACCTCTGGGGCTGCATATACCTCTGGGGCTGCATATACCTCTGGGGCTGCATATGGGGCTGCATATACCTCTGGGGCTGCATATACCTCTGGGGCTGCATATACCTCTGGGGCTGCTGTATACTACCACTGGGGCTGCTGCTGTATACTACCACTGGGGAGGCTGCTGTATACCTTACTGCTGGGGGCTGTATACCTGTGCTGGAGTCCACCCTCGGCTTATACGCGAGTCAATAAGTTTTCCCAGTTTTTGGGGGCAAAAGTAGGGGGGTCGGCTTATACACGGGTCGGCTTATACACGAGTATATACGGTAGTTAATAAATAACATTTCTCACATGTCTACTTTTCACCAGTACCGTTTTTTGAAGCATAATTTTTTTTGTTAGGTAGGTACAAGGGTTAAGAGTTTATTAGCAATTTCCCAGTTTTCCAACATAATTTACTAAACTGATTTTTTAGGGACCACATCACATTTGAGCATTTTGGCATAAAAAACTTTTAAATAGTGCACATCATTGGTGCAGTTCTAGGCTGTGCATGCATTTTACAAGTTTTGGCTTTCTCATGCTATTTTCGCCCAGCTCCAGCAAAATGAGCAAAGCTTGGTCGGGGGGAAGAGGGGTGTAGCAACTATCTATTGCAAAATTCATGACAAGTGACACCATCCACTACACCGCAAACCCTTACTCCTGCAGGGACTGGAGTAGGATTTCTGGCGAGGCACACACTGATGTGTATACCACTCATCCAACTCTTATGATTCCTAAATAGGTATGAGTTTCTTCATGAATCAGGAGCACCTAATTCCAGCTCTATCCTCTCTACATTGGTCCTGATGAATCAGGCCCAAACAATTAAAGATTAAGACGCTACAATTTGCCCTTTTTCTGCATGGACATAATATGTCTGCCTCCAACTCCTCCAACCAACTTCCCTTTTTCCTGTCCAAAGAACTTTATATAACAGCAACTTTAACCTCCTGGCTCATTAATGGGAACATTTTTATTCACCAAGGACAGATTTTACCCATGAAGTGAGAGAATGATCAGCCCAGGAGGATAAAGAAGCAGAATTCTTTGACAAGATACATTACAGTAGTTTCTTGTTTTCATGTAAAGTATCACTATTTCTTATGCATGCATTGCTTAGGCTGGTTCACACTGGCATTTTTTGCCATCTGTGTGTATCCAGCTTAAACTAGTTGGACCCACATCTGTTTTTGGCCCCATCGACTTTCAATGGGGCCGTAGGGACTTGCGGGTGCATCCAGTTCTTTACTTTATTTCCTGATCGTTTTTTTCACTGAGATCAAAAATGCATTTTGATGCATTTGTGGACTCCGTGACGAAACCTGGAATCACCCGGATCTGGGGCACCATGGGTTGAATCAGAATGTGCCCAATGGAACCCAGATCTGGCAGACTCCGGATCTTGCTGGATCCGAACACCAGATCCAGGTTTTTGAACTGCGCATGCCCAGAATGCCATGTCATTTCTCACCGGGCCCGTTAGAAACAGATAATCCATCGGATGCAATGTGATGCTCCAGCACTGGTATTATCACTGGTTTATGAAACGGATCAATGATAATACTGGTGCGGGTGCATCCAATTGCATCCTAAAAAACACTTGCGGGGGGATCTGGGGGAATCCAGGGGAATGCAGGCTTTGCCTGCATTTCCCTGGATTCAATAAAATGCCAGTGTGAAACCATCATTATATAGTACCATCAAATTTCGTGATGATTTACAGAGATTATCATCACTGTCCCAGTTGGGGCTCACAATCCAAATTCCCTGTCAGTACGTCTTTGGAGTGTGGGAGGAAACCCAGGAAAAAACTCCTTGCGGATGTTGTCCCTGGTAAGATTTGTACCCCGGACCCCATCACCGCAAAGCAACAGGGTAGAATTGGTTTACGGGGACAACTAGAGAACACAAATAATATGAGTGTACGGATCTGTGGTTGTAGAAAATATAACTGGCATATAATTTATGCAAACCATTCATAGAAATTCCCTCCAGGTTTTATTTATTATGAAATTATATCCTTTATTTTTGGGGGTTTTCCTCAGTGGGTTGCATAATAATTCAAAATTTTGTGATATGTTTTAGTTCGCTGAGTCTTAGAATACCCAGCAATCACAAAGTTAGCCCTATTCATACATCCATGAAACTACTGTATTAAACAAAACAAAAATAAGACTGCATGGATCTGCTTGAATGCAACTTCAGACTTTGTAATCGCAAACTTCCACTGTGCAGCATGTTAATTAAAGTAAATTATGCTTGGGAAAAATGATAGCTCCTTGTAAACAAGCGCTTAGCTTGACTATTCATGTTTTATTATGTGGAAAAAAACTGAAAATTATACCTCATTTACAAGGCTGCAATTTCTTTGATAGGAAAGTAATTTTCTATTTTTCTTTCTTTTTAATCAGAATGTTAAATTAAAGTATGCATTAATTAAAAAAATGAAGTAAAAGAACAAAATAACTGTGTTAACCCTTATCTAGTTATCTTATTTTGTTACCAGTTATAGAAATTACTATGCTCAGTTATAGAAATGACTATGGTGAGAATATGCAATGGAGGTTGAGATGGAATCCATGGTTTACCTTCTGTAGTAGGCTATAATATCGTATGTGTGTTCTGATATGCAATCAAAGAAAGGTAAGATACAATGTAAAGCAAAGGTACATTAACGGTGGGTTTACACGTCCCACGTCGGTCCGATATTGGATACAACGCCGTGGGAGCGCACTTTTTCTGGGCAGAATTCCAAGATCGCATAGGAGAGGTTACACAGCGCGATATCATCAGCCAACGCACCAGCGATGTCTACGCCCCTTGTACGGCCGACCCAGGAACGACCATTTAACATGGGAGAGAATAGGGGACGTTGTACTTCACAACATTGTCGGGCTTTTACACAGCCCGATCCGGCCACAACGTCCATCCAATATCGGGCAGTTGGAGAGCACGCTCATTTGATCCCCGATATCGTTTTGGCATCGTTCGTGCATCATATTGGACATTTATAGCACACAATGCACGAACGATATCGGGGCCAACGCACGAACCACGTGACTTTTGGTCGGAGTTGGACGCTGATATCAGGACGTGTAAAGTGGCCATCAGAATATGTAGAATCATCATTAGGAGAAATTAGATTGGGTGTAGGCGTTACAGTTGCACCTGAACTCTAGAGCTTGGGGTCCCAAATGCTTCCCTTTGGCTGATATAAGAAGACCATTAATAATAAGTATCTGTGATAGTCAGGGCTATTGAAAAAAATACTTAATGTTCTGGCATCAGGTACAATTCAGTAATAGTTATTTAAATTACAACCCTAATCATCATTTTCAGGTTTTTTTAGGTAACCTTTAATTTTTTAGTCTTGTGGTAGTCACTGTCATTTTGTGGCAAATTCTTTAAAATGGTGCAAATGGGTCCTGACATTTGCTCATACTCAACAATGTTTTTTTTTTACATTGTTGTTGAGGCTTTATATGGTGAAACGTTCACAAAAAATGGACAAAACGTTTGGTTATATATGGAATCTCTCTTGGGAGGGGGGTGAAATTATAGTTGCAACAATTTTTGTAATTTTTTTCAACAGTTGTAAATGATGAACCAGGCAAAACCTCAAACTCTACCCACAGTGGCAAACTAAAAAAAAAATCTTTACAAGCAAACACATGCGAATTAGACTTAAATAGGGGTTCAAGTGGAAAGAAAAATTAGGATCAAAAAGACAAAAAAGTCATCAAAAAGATGAGAAAAAATCTTACTCTTAATCAGGATCTTAATCTTAGAAATTGATTGAAAATGTGACTTAGGTACATAATTGTACCCTGCAGCCTCTAAGTTTCTTTCACTTAACACCTCCTTTGGGCTCTCCCAATGGTCCTCCTCTGCCACTCACAAAGATGACCACACGCTGGTCCTTATCTTCAAACGCCTCTGTTCCCTCACTAACCTCTCAAACTCACCCCTTCCCATTTCTGACCCCACAATCTACTGACTTTCTTTTTCCTCTTCTGCCCTACTACACTACCCCCACTCCGCAAACTCAATCATCCTCTCAGAAACCTAAACACATTGATTTACACTCATTCTCAGAATCCTTTCTCCCTCTAGCCGACATAGCTTCTATACGCGACACAGACGCTGCCACCACCCTATATAACACCACAATTACTGCGGCCCTTGACTTAGCCACCCACCTCACACGCAACACTCCTCGCACAAACAGGCAACCCTGGCACACCACCCTCACTAAAGACCTTAGACGGTCCTCCAGGGTTGTCAAGAGGAGATGGAAGAAATCTCATTCCACTGAACACTTCGCGTTGTTCAAGCAGTCCCTCACCAACTTCAAGTCCACACTCACCACCGCAAAACAAGCCTTCTTCTCATCCCTAATAATCTCCCTGTCCCACAACCCCAAACAGCTTTTCAAAACTCTTAATTCTTTACTCTGTCCACCCGCTTCTCATCCCTCTCCCTTCATCTCTGCTGAAGACTTTGCCTCGTTCTTCAGGCAGAAGATCGATAAAATCAGAGACAGCTTTGACCCACTATCCCCACAGCTTCCCCTCTCACCTACTCTGCCATCTGCTTCCAAAAGCTGCTTCTACCCCAAAACAGAAGATCAGCTCTAATCCCTTCTGTCAATGTTGCACCTCACCACCAGCGCCCACGACTCACTCCCATCCCACCTCATTCCCAGCCTCACCTCAGTCTTCATCCCAACCCTAACTCATCTCTTCAAATTATAACTCTCCACTGGCGTCTTCCCCTCATCCTTCAAACACTCCTTGATCACACCAATTCTCAAAAAAACCCTCCCTCGACCCAGCATCTGTTTCTAACTATCGCCTCATATCTCTTCTCCCCTTCTCCTCAAAACTACTTGAACAACACGTCCATTCAGAACTGTGCTCTCATCTCTCCTGCTCCCTCTTTGACTGCCTACAATCCAGTTTATGACCCCAACACTCCATCAAAACAGCCCTAACCAAAATCACCAATGACCTACTGACTGCCAAGAGCAAACGACACTACTCCGTCCTTCTCCTCCTTGATCTATCTGCCGCCTTTGACACCGTTCACCATTCCATCCTACTTCAGATCCTGAAATCTCTTGGCATCACTGGTCTAGCCCTCTCCTGGATCTCCTCATACCTATTGGACTGGACTTTCAGCGTCACCCACTTCCACACCTCCTCTTCGCCCTACCCCCTATCCGTCCGTGTCCCTCAAGGATCGGTTCTGGGACCACTAATCTTTTCCATCTACACTCTCAGCCTAGGACAACTAATTGAGTCCCATGGCCTTCAGAACCATCTCTACACCAACCACACCCATATCTACCTGTCTTCCTCAAGCTGAACATGGACAAATCTGAGTTCATGATCTTCCCCCCACGTCGGTCTCCTCCACTACCCAACTTATCCATCCTTGTCAACGACTGCTCATTTTCCCCAGTCACCCATGCCAAGTGCCTCAGAGTAATCCTCGACTCTTCCCTCTCTGTCAAGCCTCAAATCCAGGCCCTCGCCACCTCCTGCCGACTCCAGCTCAAAAATATTTCCTGGATTTGCTGTTTCCTTGATCATGACACTGCTAAAACACTTTTTCATGCTCTCATCATCTCTCGCCTTGACTGCTGCATCCTCCTGCTTACTGGCCTCCCCACCACCTCCCTTGCACCTCTCCAATCTATCCTAAACTCCACTGCCCGTCTAATCCACCTGTCCCCCAGTTACTCCCCCGTCTCCCCCCTCTGCCAAGCCCTTCACTGGCTCCCCACTTCTCAGAGATCTTGGTTTAAAACACTAACAATGACATACAAAGCCATCCACAACCATACATCTCTGACATGGTCTCTTGATACCTACCTTCACGCAACCTGCGATCCTCCCAAGAGCTCCTTTTCTACTCCCCTCTCATCTTCTCCTCCGACAACCGCATACAAGACTTTTCCCGTGCATCTGCTATACTGTGGAACTCTCTCCCCCAACACATCAGACACTCGCCTACCCTGGGAACCTTCAAAAGAAGCCTGAAGACCCACCTCTTCCGTCAAGTCTACAATCTGCAATAAGACCCAGTTTACCGCACCATCTCACAATTGGAACTACCCCCTCCTACTGTATCTCCACCTTTTCCTCTTAGACTGTGAGCCCTTATGGACAGGGTACTCCCCTCTCCTGTAACTGTACGACCTGATTGTCCACATATATTGTACTTGTCTTCGTCTGCCCTTTCCATATGTAAAGCGCCATGGAATCAATTGGCCCTATATAAATAAATAATAATAATAATGCAGATGAAAAATATGATGGCATGCAAAAGTTTGGGCACCCCTGGTCAAAATTACTGTTATTCTAAACAGATAAGCAAGTTGAAGATGAAATCATCCGGTGAAGGCAGAAATTTAAAGATAACACATTTCTTTTGTATTTTGGGCACAAAAATGTTTTTTTTTCATCTGTAATGTTTTAAAATTTACAAAAAAAAAATATGTGACTATGTAAAAGTTTGGGCACCCTTGAAGATTTGAGTCCTCAGATAACGATGACATTAATTAGCCTGTTAGGGTTATCACTTGTTCACAATCATCACTAAGAAAGGCCATATGAGGCAAATTCCACAGCTATGTAATAATCCAGCCTCCTCTACCTTTGTACCAAAAAAACCCAGCATGTATACTTTTTTCTAACCAGCTGCCTAACACTCTGAAAATTAAAATGGTAGAGCCTATAAAGCAGGAGAAGGCTATAAGAAGATGGGAAAATGTTTTCAAGTTGCCCTTTCCTCAGTTTGGAATGAAATTTAGAAATGGCAGTTAACAGGATCAGTGGAGGTCAAGATAAGGTCTGGAAGACTAAGTAAAATTTCTGTGAGGGATGCTCTTAGGATTTCTAGAGACAAACAGAACCAGGCTTGACTGCAAAAGACCTTTAGGAAGATTTAGCAGACCATGGAGTTGTGGTACATTGTTCTACGGTACAGAAACACCAGCAAATATGGCCTTCAGAAAGAAACCTCTCCTATATCCTCACCATAAAATTCAGTGCCAGAAGTATGCAAAATAATATCTAAACAAGCCTGATGCGTTTTGGAAACAAGTCCTGTGGAGTGATGAGGTTATACTAAAACTATTTGGCCACAATGATCAAAGGTATGTTGGAGAAAAAAAGGCACACACATTCAGGAAAAAACATCTCTCCAACTATTAAGTATGGGGTGGATAAATCGTGCTTTGGGGTTGAGTCAACCAAAGGCACAGGGAATATTTCATGAGTAGAAGGAAAAATGGATTTAATTCAATTTTAACAAATTCTTGATGTAAACATTACACCATCTGTAAAAAAGAGCGGAAGTTAACAAGAGGATGGCTTCTACAAATGGATAGTGGGCCTAAACACACGTGAAAATCCACAATAGACTACCTCAAAAGGCACAAGCTGACAGTTTCACAATGGCCCTTACAGTCCCTTGATTTGCACATCGGTGAAAATCTGTGTCTAGACCTCAAAAGAGCAGAACATGCAAGACAACCCAGGAATCTCACAGAATGGAAGACTTTTCCAAGGAAGAATAGATGGAAATACCTCAAACAAAAATTGAAAGACTCCTGGCTGGCTACAAAAAACATTTACAAGCTGTGATGCTTGCAAAAGGTGGTGCTACTAGGCACTAAACATGTAGGGTGTCCAAACTTTTACATTGGTCCATTTACCTTTTAATAATTTTTAAAATGTTAAAGATGAAAATATATATTTTTTAACCTAAAATTCAAAGGAAATGTGTCATCTATAACTTTATGCCTTTTGGAGATCATTTCATCTTCAACTTGCTTAACTGCTCACTATAACAGTAATTTTGACCAAGGGTGCCCAATCTTTTGCATGCCCCTGTATATGGTATCATCAGATACTACCTAATGTTAAAGGTAATTTATAGAGCTGGTGCAGTTTTTGATTAGCTGGCCTGGCACAACATAATCATTGCGACATAACGCAC